>BJBW01008591.1:54682-75284 GCA_004320125.1 Scolopax mira | reverse complement strand
TCCTTCTCTGGAGACATTCAAAATGTGCCTGGACAAGTTGCAACATGCTGCAGGTAGATCTGGTCTGGTGGGGGATGTTGGACTAGATGATCTCCAGATGTCCCTTTCAACCCCATATGATTCTATGATTCTAATGGTGCTGCATACAGCATAAATGATGGCTTTGCAAAAGGACAGTGAGAAAAGGTAGCACCTTTTAGTTGACAAGTGACAGTACCAGAACTGTGTGGTCAGTGCAGTAGAAGGTGCAGAGACACTGCTCAGCTGAGCTCTTTGGTCCTTATCATATGAATGGAATCCCAGAGAATCTGAAATAAAGTCTTGCTAGGTCAAAGAAAGTCTATAGTTACTGACAGCCTATACCCAATTACACCAATGAAAGCAACCATTTATATGAAATCTGGTTATTGGATTGTGTAGGAATTTGGCAGTGAAAAAGACACATAGATTAAGTTTGTTGAAAAAAGGATTTCTTACTTAGAAATTGGCTCTAAATTGTTGCCAGCAGATTCTCTCTCTAGAAGTCACTGTATCATAAAAATTGTAATAAAAAGTAAGTACTGTCACAAACACAGTGTGCACATAAACTTAAGAGTGGGCATTTGAAATACTGAAATGAAAATAATACATTTACAAGCTATGTAAAGGCATCACAGACCAGAAGGTAATAACCCAGTACAGGGCTTTAGTTCCTATTCTCTACCTTCACAGAGAACGCTGCATAAAATGTAGAAAAGATACATGCATATCTGATGAATTTTGAACTTGAAAATTTAGAAAATAAGATACAGAAATGTGGAAGTCCCAAAGGAAACTTCTGTCTGCTTTGCAGTTGTGAGGGGAGCACTGTGGGAAGAGTGGGCAAGAGGAATCTGAGGGTAGCAGAGAGGGGGAGGCTTCTTGCTGGGGAAAAGGTGGAGCTGGAAGGAGAGGGGGTCTAGGAAACCTTTTATGGCCCTAGTAATTGATGTATGTAAAAGTGCAAATGTATGTGTTTGGGGTTTGAGAAGTGTTGGCATGATGTGTTTCTGTCCCTGCCCATTTTGCCCAAAGTCTATTATGTTTCAATAGTTTATACACTGAGCTCAATTTTAAATTGGCTTCTTCAAGGTAGAGTGCATTGGTCATTACAGGAAGCAAAAGAAGATAAGAAAAGTATTTAATTCCTTCCACTAAAACCTTTATTGTCTTGCAGAATTCTGCTGCAATTGCATGCATTCGTTTGGCAGGCTTTCATTCTTGTTGCTTTGTTTGTGTAGCACAGAATAATGATAGCAACATTTCATTAAGAGGCAGCCAGGCTAAAAAATAATAAAAGCTTACTATTCTTTATAGCTGCTTTGTAGATTTGACTCTCTTTTGGTGGGTATAACTGTTTTCTGTTATGCAATTGTGTACAACTCTTGTAAGTAAGCTATGTATTGCTTTTGCTACTAGTTTTGTGTCAGAATAGATAAGTATCAGTGTATACGTGGTTTATGTGTTTGGTTTGCGTACATTTATTTGCAGTAATGGATTCATTTTAAAAAGTCTATTCACATGGTGTTCCATGAGGGTATATTTCAGGGACAGGTATGAACTCATTTATTTGTGGAAAAGGTTTGGCCCTTGTTTTTTAAGGTTTACACAGTGGTCTTCTGAAAAAAATATCAACTCCAAAGGTGCACAGCACGTGCAGACAGACATTGTTTTAGTGTGAGTTGTTAGGGGACAATGAACTAATGTACAATAAAACAGGAAGACTCTATTTCTAATGTTTTCTGTAAGAAGATTAACAGAGTGTCTTTACTTTGCTATCTGTATCCTCCTTCTGCAGGAGACTCCTGATGGTGTATGAAGGATTAGACAGGCACACAAAGGAATAGTTAATGATGTCTTCTCCTTCAGTTTGCATGTGAGGATATGTAAAGTTATTCATATTTTTTGCAACACACTGGTACTTCCAGTAATGAAGGCATGTCTGACCAGGAATGGGAGTTTGCTACTTACACTGAGAAATTGAGAATCCCTGGCAGGCTAGATTCAATTTTTTTTTTAAACCACAAACATTTCTGTGTTTGAGGAGGTTCAAATATTGGCCTTTTTTTCAGGAAAAGACTTTCTGTGGCATGACGACGATTTTTCCATGTAAATTGATTAAACTAATACTGCAAGCAAACAAACAAACAAAATAGTAGTACTAGACAAATGCGTAGTAGTTCGGTTTATTTTTTTTAATAGCTGAGATAATTCAATTTATATTATCTACAAAGATATAACGGCAGTAGAGCATATGATGCTCAATTACAACTTGACTGTGTAATGAAAGGAAACAGGGAACTTCAAAATCTGTTGTGCTTCCCCACAAATATACAGATACATCATAGCATCTATAGAATTGTAGGTCTTTTGGACATTAACTTGCTCGGACAACTTGTCATCCTTAAGCCTCCAATTCTATAGTATAATCAAAAATTAAACCACCACATTATAAATTAAAATATCAAATTTTTGCTTATTTTTTTTATAACCATAGGATGAAAATGGTAGTGTCTGAGACTTCTTTATATGTGGTTATGCATTTTTCAGCTTCTGTACATCAGCTGCATTCTATGATCACTATATTAATTTTAAGTTACAGAAATTTTTCAGAGCCTTAGATACTCTGTTCCCTTCATATTGATTTAGTAATAAAAGAGGATGAATATTTTACTAGTAGAATGTTTGCTTTTCATATATGAACATTGATGGAGTTTGTGTTGTTGATTATCTGCTATTTATTGCAGTCTGTGGCGGGAGACGGTCAGTTTGGATTTTCTTAAACAGTTCAAGTCCAACAAAATGCTTAGCATTTGCTGCTGGAGGAAAATTAAAGGAACTTATAGAGTGGTTACTGTTAATATAGGCATTTGCTAACTTTCAGTCATTTGACTTGACAGGAAAAGTGGAACAGTAATGGAAGCCTATCTATCTTTGCAGTGAGTGAACGTTACACATTACATTCTGCAATTTTTTTTCCAAAATAAAGAAAAAAAATCTGTCTTTTTGCTTTGCCTCACATGTCTAAAGTGAATTCACAAGCTTTTTCAAATTAACCTAAACAAAATTTACTCACCGTAGTTCACACCTGAATTTCTCCTCCTTTCCCTGGCTGCATCTCAGTGTCCCTTTTCTTCTCACCACTTGTTTTCAACAGGCAGTTAAAACTATCACCACAAGGTGGAGTTCTGAACTTTCCATCATGAACAATCTGTTCATTATATCAACAGGGAGTAAGCATAATTTCTTCCTAACAATTACACTTCAGTTACATATGAAATTTACAGGAGTGTTTATAGGTAGAAACATTCAAGAGAAGGCGACAATAACTTTGGAACTATTGTTATGGTCAAGATAGAGTCGTATTGTGAAGTTAGTACTGGTTTTAATCAGAGACTTTTTAATCTCTTCTTGTCATACATGTGCATAGTTGACCAAAGGAAAAAAAAAATAAGAAGGAAAAATAAAGGAAAAAAGCCTAAGGATATTTTTTTTCCATTTTCTTCTATTCACTAAGAGCCACATTCCTGCAGGACATCAAAGATGTTGCTGCAGATGATCTTATTGGTACTTACAGAATAGGAATTTTCTGTCACATAGACACTTGAACTTTTTGGAAGGAAAATACAGTTATCACTTATATAAACAATGACTTTTTATAATATGGAGTTTGGTATAATTGGTTGGTTGTCTAAAGGAATTCTATTATGCATGCTCAGCTGTTAAGCTGAGATGATTTCTTGATTTGCAACTCTGACAGGACACATATAGAATTATCAAAGACATGGTTTTAAAGGGATTTCTTTGTTGTCTCCTGTGAAAACAGCGGTTTGTAAAATTATCAGTGTTTCCGGTTCATTGTAGAGGCCTACTTTTACATATATGTAACTCAGCTCTCGGTTTGAACAGTTGAACTTTTAAACCTCTATCTCTAGAGTCCGGAAACGGTCGCAGCGCTCTTCTCATTTCGTGAGCGGGTGAAGCGCTGGAGCCGGTTGTTCCGAGAGCGCCCCGGCTGCCGGTGAGGCGGGGGCGGTGGTGCTGAACGGACAGCTCCCGGCGGCGGCGCCCCGCGGGGTAACCCGGGGTCAGCGAGGGGGGTAGCCACGATGAGACTGTAATCCGTATAGAGGTTTTAAGCACGCGTTTATACTAATTCTGGTTGATCGCAAACAATTATTCGTATTGTCCTTCTTCCTTATGGACTACTTTACATCCTCCCAGGTCATGCAAAGCTGTCCTTAGGAGAGGAAGCCTCCTCTTCAGCAGGCAGCCCTCCGTGGCAGTGCCAGCTCCCCCGAGGCTGCCCTTCTCTGCCTTGGGCTTTTCCCTCCTGCCCGCTGCCTCAGCTTCCACCTCCGCAAACCAGAGCCACGGATGCCAACGGAGTGAGAAATGCAAAGGAGATGGGGGAGTTACCTCTAATTTCGATGTTTAGACTTTCTTTCCCCAGATTTCTGTGTCTTCTCTCACTGTTTCCTTCCCACTCAGTCTTTTTTGGATTTTCTTTCCCTTTTGCTTGCTGTTCTTCTCAATGACTACTGGCACTTGCACAACATTCTCAACTTCTCAGGGGGGTTTAAGTGTGCCAGATCCCACCCTATGCTCAAGTGAGCATCACCAGTGCCAGCAGCAGGCCATGGTGTCTGCTGGACAGCCGCATAACAAAGAAATGTCATGCGCCTGCTTTCAGCAGAGGAGTTGTGATACATTGTTATGTTTCTCTTTCTCTCTTTTTTTTTTTTTTTTTTTTTTTAATTTGTCACATTAATTTGTAGCATGGTGTGATATTGTCCCTTAGCTTCCCTGAAAATCTCTTGTTTTGGGATGTCATGCAATATGATTTTAATCTGTTATGTTACCAGAAATGTGATGAAAAGTTCAAACTATTAAGCTTTAATTGAACAAAACAAAACCAGCAGAATTACACACACATAATTAACCCTTTGCTCTAATTTTCCATACCCATTTACTCATTCATTAGGAATTTAATCTCCCATATTTTGAGCAAACTTTGAAAAACTCATTGATCTTTTAACTTTTCACATGCTATATATATGTTTCTCAGTTTATAAGACAAGCAAACAAACCCCTCAAACAAGCAAACTTCATTCTGGAGGTAAACATGAGAAATACTCTCACAAATATATGCTAAATTTAGTACTTGAACACGTATAAATGTGAGAATATGCTTATTAGGGGTAAAGAAGGCTTCTTTATCGTAATTCTAAAATGATGTAATTAGTGACCAGGACTGATGTCTTAATGTGTGGGGACAGAAAGAATTCTAATCTAACTCTGGTACTAGCTCTCTCTGTGGCCTTAAATGGCTCACACTGTGTTCAGTGTCAGAGCTCAAATTGTCCTGAAAATGTTTAAAATAAGTATCTTTCACATCTTGTGTGACCAAGGGCTTATCTGCTTAGTACATGGGTCCATGGGCTTATTTTAAGCATCAGCGGGGGATTTTAGAACAAAATTTTGCCATGTATGTTTGAAATTCCTGAATAAAAGTTGCAGTTCTGTTGATATCACTATTAATTAAGAATTGAGTAGCTTTGTTATTACTTCCATAAGTTGATCACTCATGCATTTCTTCAAAAATTCTTCCTAATTACTGTTGGTAAGGAGGTAATCTAGAGTTACCTTTAAATATATCAGCCTTTTAGGAACTGACATATGAACAAGATATCAAATTGTTGTGTTTGAGACAGGACATGATGAAACTGTCTTTAAAATGTTGCCTTAAAGCTCCAATTTCAGTAACAAACCCTGTTAGCTGCCTTAATTCAGAATTTTGTCAAAGTTTTGAAAAACATTCCTTCTTAGGCAGTCAGGTAGATGTAATTTTCATACTGAACATCTCATATAAATACTATGTAAAGTTGTGGAATGAGAACACTGTATCTACTTAGCTTATTGCAAGAACTTAGAGTTAGTGTTAGGATCAGAAACAGATAAACTAAGATGGTCCTGCAACTTGTGTTTTAATACAGAAATGTACTATAACTATACCTACTCAACATAACTAAATATACCACATTATATATCAATGTACCTCTTGCATATTCCAGGCTTAAAAAATATTTCTTTTTCTAGTACAAGTAGCAAAGAAAGCCTTACGATCGTCACCTCATTTCTCAAGTGGTTTCACAGTAGGTTTGGGAGCAGATAGGCACCAGACTAAGGTTTTTATCTTTCAGTTTAGCTACATACTGAACCTTTCAAACAACCACAAAAGGCAAAATCATTAAACTAGATCTATACACTAGAAATAACTGAAATACAAGGAATGCAAAATGTAACTGAGAAAGTAGATGAACAGCCCAACAACATCAGTTTGCAATATCTTGGTTATTCCTAACTTTTTTGATTCTCAGACTTAACCATGGTCTCAGTTTCTTCTTTTGAATGTATTTTAATTTCTTCAATATTTGCTTTATTTTACCAAAGTCCATCAGCTTATAATTAAAATTGGGTGGGCTACAATAAAACTTCACCTAAATATATGTTATGTGCAGGTTTAAGAGAATTTCTTTGATTTCATATACTGGTATGGTGTAGCTTTTGCTGCAACTAGAGTAACATGAAGAAGGACATGTTATTGCGTTATTTCTTTATCCTACTTCTTGGGTTCAATTTGAATTATTTGCCAATCCACATCCACTGCAATCTGGACCATAATAGTCTAGCATGTGTTCTTTGCACTTGAATACAAGATGCATAGTTTTATGTCTGTTGGATTCCAGATGAGTTCCCATCTTGTGACTGACTTACTAATTTCCTTAGGGTGTATGTGGTAAGACATAGTAGTACCAACTTCATGGAAACAGCTGGATAGACATTATTTTCCTGAGTTTAACACCAATTATTTTGTTATGGTACTTTTTCCTGCAGACTGAACTATGTCATTATACATATATTACTGCATACATGTATGAACATAATTATGACTCTTTAACCACAGACAGTGCAATTATTTTTTTTTTTTATTCACTGAAATTAATACTATATGACATGGAGTATCCTTTCTTTCAAGAAAGACTCAGCAATTTGACTTACATAAAGTTTTGCTATGAACTTTAATTTCTTCCATTTTGCCAAAGCTTTGGTTAAGTTTTGCCTAAATTATTATGACAGGACAAGAGACAGTGGGCATCAGTTGAAATACAAGAAATTCCATTTACACATAAGAATTTTTTTTTTTAAAAAAAAAAAAAGAAACAAACCAACAATTTCCAAGGGTGATTGAGCACAGCAACAGCTTGTTCACCCAGGTTGTGATATTCCACATCTCAATAGAGGAACAGGCCTGAGTGACCTGCATCACCAGTTGACCCTACTCTGATCAGGAAGAGTTGACTAGATGATCTCCAGATATTCCTCAACTATTCTGTAATTCTATGGTTCTATTATGTCAAAGGGAGTTATCTGTGTTTCCCAGTGAAATGAGGCTACATGAGGCAGTTTTATGTTTTCACTTCAAGCTTCTATGTGATAGCTACCAGTAATTCCCCAGACTTTTCTCATTCATTGGGCCCTTTTTTCCTGAGTGAAAATCAGAAAACTGTGCTTTCCCATAGTCAAGCACAGAAATAGAACAAAACAGAACAAACTGAAACAAAAGTAACAAAAAAACCCACCCCACAACTAGATTTATGACTATCCTTTGGAATTAATTTGCTAGGGTGAAGATTATTAATACAGGTAAAGAAAGTCAGACCTTTCACAAGAGAGAATGAATTTCCTTTACTTCTGACGGTCTCTAAACTCTTTCCTCTCTATGTTTTGACAATCTGTTATCTCCTGGTAAAATTAGCACAATTCTGCTCATAACAAAAGGTCAAGTAATGTTTTATGATTTTTTTGTTCCTTGAATCCTCACCACTCCCTTTTTTGGTTATGTAGATGGCAGTTGTACATTTTAAGTGAAGCCATTTGTTTTAAACTGACTGTCACTATTCTGAGACTCCTTTTGTTGGTACCATCTTCCTGTGAGGAACAACAAGTGCTATTGTCTAAACAATCACAACTAGCTGGGACTCCTACAGCTTGCCTACCTCCATATGTTCATATTTAACAGCCTTGACTTTCAGTTTCCAGTGTGGGATTCCTGTGGCTTTCTTCATTAGTGTTTGGCCAGGCACTCCATAAACTTCACAGCAGAGGCTCCTTGCTAACATCTTTTAAGTGGGCTCTCTGGTACCCGCTTTTAGCTTCAGTAGTCTTTCCAGATTTTCTGCAAAGCATCCTGTGGGTTCCTCCACATTCTAGGGAGAGGTTCAGTTTATCCTTGAGTGAGGACTTTGCTCCATGGGCACACTTCTAGACTTGTCAAATGGTGCACTTCTTTAATGAATCCTTTATACAGTAACTTCTAAAAAGCAGATAAATATAGCTATTTTAATAAACTGTATTCCAGTGAATATGAATTGTTTGTATAAGGGCCCATACTGATCCCTAGTGAGTATTGTGTAGGCTGCCATTTCACATTGTGAAAATACACTTGTTGACATTATTATGGCTTTTGTATAATTTCAGATAACTGAATAGTTTCTCCCAATCAGCTGTCTATCTCTGGGGACAAAGTAGGATGAAGAATACAGAAACCTGTTCAAGACAAATAATATGGCTTGATCTTATTTTTACAAAGCAGTCCCAGTGGGGATTATATGTTCAAGTAGGTGCTCCAAGTTTAAATTTTTCCTTTTTGGTCCTACCTTAGAAACATCTCCTCCAGTCCCATTTGACTGTTTAAACACTGCCTCCCACCTGGAACTAGGAGCTATTCTTCTTTTTTTTGGAGAACAATTCCTGTTATCTCCATCCAGTCTGTGTTTCAAGAGTCTCAAAAGAAATTAAAGGAGATAAAGTGATAGTACTGGACACCATTTTGCTGTTTTTCATGTGACCTTTGTTTAGTTTTTATGAAAGAAAACGATCTCTACTCATCATATTGGATCAGAGTATGTTTTTGCATGTAAGCAGGTAGCTTACAGGTAGTACAGGCAAAAAAACTTGCCCTGTGCTTGGGAGAATCAGAGAAAATTAAAAGCTATTCCTGCAACCTAACTGGGCACCTAAGCTCTTTAATAACGAGAGTCTCTGTTTCTCTAATCTGATAATTTTGCTAATGTACAGTCTATCTTCATAATTTTTCTATTACTCAGTGGTAATAAAAATGATAATAAAAATTACCCAGAAGTACCCAGTCATTGCATTTTTCCAGTCCTGTAGTGAAGGTATGATAAGAATTTAAACCACATTTTATCTAATTTTGGATCTTTATGTACTCTTACAGGGAATGGATATCTGGTCCCTCAGGATAGGATGTTCCTTAACATGCAAAGGGTGCTAAAGGTAGACACCTAAGGAATTTCCAGCCCAACTAAGGATGTATCAGTTTAGAAGGATCTAGAAAGAACAAAGAGGGAGGGATGAAATGATGAAGGAAGAAAGACTGAAAGGGGGAGAGAGAGCTTATGGGGGAGGAAGGGAAGGAGGAAGAAAAAAAGGGGAAAGAGGGAGAGTAAGAAAGAAAGAGAGGTGGGGGAGAGAGGGAGAGGAAAAGGAGGGAATAAGGGATTCTAGAGCAGGGGTTCTTGAAGAATAAATGATCTGTATAGCTGCTTGTACTACTTGTACAGTGATAAAATATGGATGTTAGACTGAAATGGATCTAAGGACACAATCAAGTCCATCTTCTTATATGAATTAGGATCATCCCTCATGGATATTTATTTAACTTGCTCTTGAACACATGTTGAGATGTGGATTCCCTATCAATGATAATCTGCTCCATCATTTAACTGGGCTGATAGCTGGGCTGTTTTCAATTAGAATCTGATGTAAATCCCCTTTGCTATGCTGGTAGCTCTAATTAAAACCACATCTAATTTATCTACGTCTTTTCTAAAACATGAAGCCAAAAACTGAGAAAAGTGCTGTTGTTGGAACTTCAGGAATGAAGTTCAGAAGACACTTCTTACCTTGTCTTTTGTTTCTACCAATGAATTACAAAGTTATACTTCACTTTGTTGCAGCAATATTGTAATTTTTTAAATTATTATTCACTTTGTGATCTACTACACTTTCCTACCCTTTTTCATTATTTATTCAGTTGTCTTTTTCTCTTTTGCAGTTGTATTTTCCCTTTTAATTATTAGCATTTGAGGAAAACTATAATGCCTATGATCCCCACTGCCAAAATGAAGGACAAGTTGCTGTGTTCCTGATTCAGAAGGATCATGTTATCATTTGATCAGATCTCTGAATTCATTAAAATGAATCTAAAGGACTGAAAACCAATATATATTTATAAATATAATTTATTTTTATGATTTTAATATTAAGTTTGTAAGCCACATTCTGTTCTCTGATATTAAGGGGTGAATACACTTACTGCAGTTATCCCTCCAGATCTGTACTCATTAAAATTGAAAATACTGTATACATCTTGTTGCAGAAATAGTTTATCCAAAAGGAACTATGTAGGGAATACAGCTAGCTTTCCTTGTCTTTTTTTTTTTTTCCCCTTTTTTCTCACAACCAGGCTATTCTGTATAATGTAACACTTCTTATTATCCAAAGGAAAATATTTTGGTACCAAAATCAGGTTCTGGATATGATGTCTCCTGTTCTGAATGTGACGATCGGGGAATTCTCTTTCACTGCTCTCGTATATCAGAACCAGTTATGGCCCATATAACTGTCATTGTTTCAGTAACCTGTAAATTTATTGCCATAATGAAGCTTCCTGATAAACAAAGTTATTTTTATTTATTAAGTCAGCGATTGGATCTACAGCTGAACAGAAAGGCTTATTGTGTAAGATCTGAGGTTATATGTAACATATTTTGAAATGCTGTATATGGACAGGAGAATATATTCATGGTTACGGCAGTGGGCAGGAAATCACAGTTTTGAGTCTTGGCTGTGCCACAGACTTTCTGTGTGACTTTGGACAAGCCACTCTTTGTGCATTAGCTAATAATACTATCTCTATCTCCCAGGGGTGTTGTGAGAATACATTCATTAATGTTTGTAAGGCTCTTGGATACTATAGCGATGGGGCCATATAAGCACTTAGAGAAACAATCCATTTTTGCAACAATGTGCATCTCCCTGACTAAGGACTTTTTTTGCATTCAGTTTTTCATAAATGCTTGTTATGAATAAATCTACTTTATAATGATACAGTGAGGTTAAACTGCCTTTGGAGTGCAGTTTCACTTTAGTATTCAGAACAGGTGTAAACAGTCATAAGTTTGAAAGCTGTTCCCAAGGAAAGAGAATAGAATTTTTATAGTCAGTCATTTTAACAGAAAAGATACCTCTCCTGATTCATCTAGTTCAAAACATGGAGGATTATTTACATCTGTATCTGTCTCGCAAATAGTTTATTCTATTTTAAGCACTTCTCATTACATTGTCTAAACTACCTCCTCAGGCAAGTCATTCCATTGCCTAATTGTCTTTAAAGTTAAACAGTTTGCTTAACTGTCTACCCTATTTTTTCCTTGTGGATGCTCTTTCAGTCTGTCCTTTCTTTCTGAAATAACCTTCACTCATATGTGTTCCTTTCAGACACACAACACAGTTACAGCAGGTTAACAAGGTATTGCTTTAGAGCTGATGGGAGGTAAATTGGTAAGACACTGTAATATGATTTGATAATTTGCCTGGCTGAGTGCTGTACAGTATTAAATCTGAATATGGGGCTCAAATCGTTATCAGCAAGGAGAAGAAATAATTCAGTATTCCCAAGGCCTTTGCTGAGGACTTGTGGGTGAGAGATTTCCAACCTAGGAGAGTAGGTGCACAAAGACTTCATAAAAGGTTTTGTTTTCTATGGCTTGTTTTGTTTTGGTTTGTAGAAACTAGTGGCAGCAGACAAATTAGGGAAGTAAGAGATTTGGGAAACAGTGTGAACAGACACTGAGGACAGTGAAGAGCACTCAAGAAACAAGATATCTTTTGTGCTTCCATGTAAAATGTTTTAATTTGGGGGCTAAGTTCAGCCAAATTTCTCGGAGAGACAGAAGTATCAAAATTTCAAAATGTTTATGAAAGTAGGTGTTCATTAGAAGACAGAGACCCTATAAATGTCCCAATGGTGGGAATAAATATTATGTCTTCTCTTACTGTGTCAAATGTAGAGAACTGACATGATCTTAAAAAATAGACAATTGTAGGAAATCAAAGCTTGCAATTACAAGCCGTAAACATACAGGAGAACAAGCCTCATTTGTTCTGGGGTTCATGAGATTGCTTGTTTGCTGTGAAGTCCATCCCTCCAATATTGCTGTTTGAATATCTACTGAATTGGATTGCTTTTAATAAAGTTCCTGTAAGAGTGATAGTGTAAATGCTTCTCAAGATGAATATTGTATTAAGCTACACTTAGACTTTCCTCACAATGAAGAAGACCGCTGTGTCATTTTTTTAATTTTTTTTTTCTCTCTGTGATTACTGGAGATTGAATGGAGTTCATATTATCTTCTACACATATATAATATATGCTGCTCTGTAAAGAAGAACTGAAAATGAAAGACAGAAGTAAAGTACACTATTGCAGTGTTGTCCAACTTACTAAAAAAGGAGCCACAAGCATAAATTCTTAATCTTTACTTGGATTCACAACCATCAGGCTGCTCCCAACCTTGTTACTGTATCCTGTTTTCCGGGTTTAGCCAGAGACTCTTTTTTTTCTTTCAGTATTTGTCAGTAAATACAGGACCTGTATGAGGAGATATTTAATCAGAATTCCAAATTTTATAATATGACGATTCAGGATTGAATAAAAAAGTATCAATAAAGTCAAGGAGAAGAAGCTTCATTAACAAATGTTGATGAAACATTATTTTCTTTCAGTTGTTTTATACCATAACATGTCTTTTCAACTTTTAGTTTATTCATATTTCTGTTTATTAGGCATTCTTTAAGTAAAATCCTTCATTACCAAAAATTTCATGTACAAATATATTTTCATAGTAGGCTACTGCAGTAACAATAAAATCTCTACCAAAATATTCATGAAGAAATGTAACTCAAAGGATTACTTTTATCTTCTTAAAAAATAAGAAATATTTTATATTTTGTGTCAAACTAATCCTCTTTGACACACTGTATGCATCACACAAAAAATAATTGGGATTATAAAGATTAATATTCTTTGAAAAAAAACAGTTTAAAAACCAAAAGGACACCTGTTTACAAAACTCAATTCTGATAGCCAGCCAATTAAAAAAGATGAGCACCACAAACAGTGGAAAATTCAAATTTCTGTTAAAAAAATTTTATCCTATGTTGTGTTTGTCAAAAGGAAGATATGCATCTTCAGCAGCATAGCTGGAAAAGGAAAAGAAAACAAACCAGCTCAAGGTATCACAGTTGCATTACTCTCTTTTAATGACTGCCTTCTTGAGGATGTCTTTCTGTATGAGAAGCAGCAGGGTACACAATCTGGAAGGGGTAAAGCCTTTTCTTTATGGAAAAGCAAATTGCAGCTATTTCTCATACTAGGAGGTCATTGGTCATATACTGATTCTATCTGCTTCGATAGGACAACATTAGGACAACACCTTCGTATCTACAGCATGTATTTAGAAATTATGCCAGTTGCACATGTTTACACCAACAGAGTAACTTCTCCCTTGCTGATCCCTCAGGCTATATTTAATATACAGTTAGATGTTATCTTGCTCATACTATTTGATATTTCTGTTTACTACCTAAAATACACACCTGCTTCTCATATCTCCTCTATATTGTTCTAAAGTGATTATGAAAAAAAATATTTTAAAACCTAATGGCTCCTAATGGAAGGAAAAAATAACCTGTTATGTGTAGGCAAAGAGAAGAAAACAATACGAACTGTGGTTGACATTCAAAATAAATCTAAAATATCCTTTTTAACCATAACAATTATTCTAGCTAGTATACTATCTTTTGCTAGTCCCACATTTCTTAAAGTAATTGTCATGTGGTTTGGGAGTTTGATTTGTTCTGGTTTTATAGAATTCCATTAGTTTCCTGTAAAGAAAAAGGTTTTTTTTCTGGCATTGTTTCTTCACAGAGTTAAAAAAACCTCAAACAACAAAAACCAAACACAAAGTAAGCTGTTTGTGAATCCAACATTGGGTGGCATTAGATTTTAAGTTTTTATTTAACACAGTTTTACTATGAAGGCTATAACTAGATAAGTGCTATGTACTATATTATATCTTCTTTATAGGGAAGATATAGGGAAGAATACTTAACCCTTTCAAAGACAGAAGGAGACTCTTCTACCTTTTGGTTAATTCAGATGCAGTTGGATGTGTTTGGTTAACTTATAGCTGAAATGATGCAAAAAAATCTTCTACATTCACTGAAGGTCAATTTTATGAATACGGTTCTCAGCATCCTAAAGTAGTTATTACATAGAGTAGCTTAATTCTAAAGGGAAACGCCAAAGTCTTCAATTCTAAATCTTCAGGTGTGTGGGCTGTTAGACCCCCTAATGTTGTAGTTTATTCTGTGTTCATTTCCTTTTGCATTTTCAGAAGTGATTTCAATTGAATCATTTATGGTTCTTCCATTCAGATTATAAGAGCTATTTTGGAGCGGATAACCCTCAATGGCTGTATATGAGACATTGCCCGGGGTGCTTCCAAGATGCTTTTGAGCTGGGTAAGGAAATCACTGAGTGTTGATGCATTCTCAAAGCACTATGGCATGGATTGAGAGCATATAGTTTATAAACTCTGTTACTCACCTATTATTCTGTGTATACTGACAGAATAGACTATACCAGTTTCCTCTGAAACATTAAACAAAACCAATTGAACATTTTTTGGTTAAAAAAAAAAAAAAAGGAACAAGTATTTAAAAAAAATTAAAACCAATATCTAATCTATGTGTGGTAATTAATATATAAAACCTTTAATTCATTATTACCCTCTTCTGATATGTCTACTTTTACTATAGTAGCCATTCAATGTATAATATTATACTAATGTAATGTCATAATATTACCATTATATTAGTATATCGGTCAGGTAAACCATACTTAGATTTTCACTGTGACTTTAAGGTCAGAGCTGTTTCTGCAGGCATGGCTTAACCAATATGCTACCTTAAGACTAAAACTTGCATTCAAGCTGTTATTCCTGGATCACCTCTACTATTGAGCTATTACCTTATACACTCTTCCTCAGTCAGAAGCAATTAGTTATCATGTCTAATCTTCCCTTTCATATATGGACACAGGCAACTAAAAGCATCTGGGCTACTGAACTTGATTCTGTGCGTGAAGAACAGTATAGACACGGGGTGTTGGTGCGGGGCTTTCACTGAGTGTGTACTAAGTGAAGAAATCAGCGAAAGCTTTCTGTGTCTTGTTCAAAAACCGGCTCATGAGTGTGATGATCAGGACAGTCCAGCACAGGGGTGATGCTAAAACCTCCCAGGAGCTGGCACAAAGAAGGGTCCATGATCCACTTCACTCCTTCTCTATTTAAGGTTAAACAGTGTCTGGGGAGAGTGGTTATTCTGCTGTAGAGAAGGATGTTCTATCTCTTACAATGTTTGTGTAATGCTCTTTGTAATGTTTTATCCAGCCAAAATCCAGCTGAATCAGCTACAATGTCTCCAGGATTTTTACAGAAGTTAGTTGAGGCTGTGCAATGTCACTGCCCCATGTGCCAAGGATACTATTTTAATATCTGGCTTTTTTGTTAAATGCCAAAATCTTAGATGCTCCATTTCATGTTTTAATTAAAGTTTTCTATTTTAAAACAATGCAAGCATGCAGATAAATGGTTCCTATTAGAACAGCATAATTCGAAACAAAACTAAAGAGGTTCTTTTCCTTTTAAAACATGCTTTTCACAAAAAGTTTTGTGAAAAGCTACTGTTTCATTAACTGTTGTAAGATATAGGCTGCCTGATATATCTGCTAAATAGAAGAAATAAAATTCTCACGAAACCAGAGAAATAAATAATGAATAAGTTGCGCAGGCAAGGGAAGGTTGTCTTAATCTGCAGTTCTGGCCATTATCCCATCCTAGGTGTTCATAGATGGGCCTCCAGTGTGTTAATTCCACAAAGTCAGTAATAAATCTCAGATTAGTTTGCATAATCCATTTTCATCATGCCAAATAGAATATGTCTTATACTATTAACTGGCCATACCTAATAAAAGCTATAGAGTGCCTAATACTTTATTTCTTTATTATCAGGAACTAGTGACTATATTATACATGAATGGCTTGTAAAAATATTGGTTTCTATTTTAGAATAATAAGTTTGTGTTCTAAGATTTAAGACTTTAAATTTAAAAAACACTTTCTACTTTACTTATTCAAGATTGTGAAATGAAGTCCTGAACACAGACCCAGAAGTAGTTTAATATATGAAATTCTGGGCCTCCTTTAATGTCACAGTCTGATACAGGTAGATCATTTGAAAACATGAGTTTTCAGGATAAAAAAAAAGAGTGCCATAGTGGTAAACCCATTAATTTATACTTAAAATGTAATAATTGTTCATTTTGTGCATGCAATAATTTTCAACTGTTTTTTTGAGGTTTTGAATAATTTTTAAGGCATCTGCACTTAACACTTGTCTGCAAAATATTTGTTTCCCCTCCACTAACCTATTAGCAACCAAAGATTACCACTTCCCTCAGTAATATCACACAATGTGCTCAAATCTCACAGAGGTGCCTGGTTTGTTCTGGATATGCTCTATTTTTGCTGCAGCTCCCTTTCCTATTTACTACAGTAAGAATCACTAATGGAGAGAATTAAAAGTGTCCATTGTGGCCTGGTTTCAGCTCCTGATCAATTTTTGTGATATCCAGGTTTTGAGGTGGAAAGTCAACAGTTTAATAAATGTAAAGTTTTCTGGTTGAAGTTCAAACTATAGGTCAAAGAGTTTATTGGTAAAGTTGACAGTAGTAGGAGTTTCTATAGTAGAATTCACTTCTGTAGAACATGGATTATTTTTTCCCCCTCTACTAAGGTGGGAGGAAGCAACAACCTCCCCCCAATATATTAATTTTCCCATACAATGCTGCTATCAGCCATTCTATAAGGGTTTTCTGTGGCTTGACACATAGAGTCAGCATGGCTTTCTCCATGGGTTTCATTTTCAATTAAGAACTTACTGAATGCTACAGCATTTTAGTTCTGTGCACTTAGGCTAGACCCTCAGGAATTGATGCTGGAGACTGTGTATCATAACTAAATTCCATTAATTCCATTTGTTTAATCATCCTGGTCACATCACAAATCCTTTTTCTAAAAAGGGAGTAAGAAATTGTATTTTGAGAAGTGCTAAAAAGTTCAAATTATCTTAAAATATATTAAAAGTTAAAAAAAATGAGGATAATCCCTCTTAATTTCTTTGTGATTGTAGTAAATACTCCTATAATAATTAGAATATTCAAGCCTATACCTTGCCTACGAGTCTTAACTGTGAGTTTAAATAGTTGTATGCTGTCTCTGAATTATCAAAAACTCAGAATCACAGAATGGTTTGGATTGGAAGGGACCTTCAAAGACCACTTAGTCCAAGCCCTCTGCCATGGGCAGGGACATCTTTTACTAGATCACATTGCTCAAAGCCCCATCCAACCTGACTTTGAACACTTCATTATCATTTCAAAGTAATAATCTTGCAACTGGAAGTAGGTAGAAAGGCCCTTGGATGTAAATTGCTTCAGGTTTTTTTAGCTGATTTAAGGCGTATTTTGAAAAAAAGAATAGATGAAGGCCATAAACAAACCAGAAAAAAAATTGGGAGTAGGAAAGGATGCACAGATAGATACTGTAGTATTACAAGTTCTCCCTTCAGACATGGGTCGTTCTGTCGATTTAATACTGAGATTCTTTTTCCCCTCAAATATAGAAAACTATTCATAGGCAGCCATGGCATATGTAATCATGTATCATAGAAATTTAATCACATCATTTAGATGTCTCTTTCTTCAGACATTAGAATATTTCTTCCTGAACAGGCTGAATGAAACCTTGGTACATCTCGTATAAAAAATCTTAATCCATACTCTGGAAGGCAAGAATGAGTTTCAGCACTGCAGGTTCTTCACACAGGATATGATGCCCTGGATCCCTCCTCATTGGCAGCTCATTCATTACAGCTCATGTATTTTTTCATATGCATATTGGCACTAGTTCCTTCAGATCTGTACTGCTTGCAAGTACCATCAGTGTAGGATCCGTATTTTTTAAGGCTCTAAATTTTGTAATCCCAGATGCGATGGGTTTTTTCTATTTAGAAAATTCCCCAGGTCATAATGCTCTCGTTGTTCTCAGCAGGGAACCTTAATTGCAGAGCTAGTTGGATAAGAGTTGGATTAGCTGGCAGAGTGTTGTCTGGGAAATCTTTCAGCTGTGCAATGTTATCACTTCCCCTACGTCCCCCCGCCCCCACCCCTGAGGATTCCTAGCCTACTGCATTTGGTGAGATACATATGTTTTCCCCAGCTACAGGAGCTGTGAAGGGTTCCTCTGGGATATCTAAGTATAAATACCTAAGTGTGTCTTCAGTTGCTAGGTTATTTTTAGTCCATGGGTAGTTACCAAGACATCTATAATTGTGCTGTTAAATGTGTCAGAGCAGCTACTGCAAAGCTAGGTGCCCCCTGTAACAGGTGGAATGTAAAAGGTAAAATGTAAGAGGACAAAACCAACATTTCAGAACTGAGCTGTTCACAGATTTAAATTATATAAGGGGAGATTGCTTGATGAGCAGCTCTGTTGAAGATGATCCATGAGTGCAACATGGAAGGAGGAGCATGGTAATGTACTTTGACTGTACATTCATTGTATCTGTGATTGGTTTGTGTCACTTCAGATTAGTGTTTTGGGGGAATTTACCAGTGGCTCAAGGCATCAGATTGGTCTTTCAGAACCTTTCAATTCTTCTTAGGCAGCTCCTATACAGCCCTTGTCAGTAGTGGCTGAAAGCCAATACCAACCAGTGACTGCTATGTGGGTTCCCAATGGGCAACTGTCCACACAACATGAACTGCTGGCATAGTTCTTTCTCTTGAAATAAAAAAGAGGAAGAAAATCATACCTGAATAGAAAGTCACTAAGATGGTAGGAAAAAGACAAGAACAGCAAAATAGTACAACTAAAAATCCCAAGGAAAAAAACATGACTTAAAAAGAAAAATACTTCAGAAGTCCTAAGCAGACATGAAGCACTGTAACAAGGAAATAGCACATTGGTTATTCTGAAATATCTACGCTGTGCTATCCCTCTTATGAATCTGCCTCTGCAAGAAAGAACTGAATACAGGCTTTGGTCTGTCAAAGATTATGAAAGATATATTAACATATCACCTAATTGGGTGAGAAAAGGAAAAACAAAGTGAAACTTTCAGATGGTCAAATGGATGTGTATTTGTGGTTCTTATGGTGGCTGAATCATGTCACTAACTAGAGATTAACAGAGCTAATTTCTTTAGAGATTAATTTCTACTCCAGTGGCACTTGACCAGCAACAGCTGAAAATCTGTGATAAAATTTTGAGGACTACTGTAGTAGTTGTGACTAGCCCAATAGCAAAGAAATGTGAACTGGACATTGGCATGCAGAGAACAGTGGGAAAAAATATTTAAAGGTTGCAAAAACTAATTGGTGGAAATATATCCATCTGTATTCATTACTATATATTCAATGTACCATCTATTTTGGTTATATTCAAAATAGAAAAAGATTTATATTGCCACTTCAGGCATATGTGAAAAATGAACTGGGTGAATTTCAGCAAAATAAAATGTTAAACTTAGCATCAGGAGAAACATTCCAGCTGAGAGAACCACTGGGCTGGAATAATCGCCTCCGGTGACTGGTGACATACTATTGCCTGAGTAACTCAAAAGTAACAAAAACAAAATCCAGTGGGCATTGGCAAAGGTTTAGTCTAGATTAACTCATAATAGAGATCATCTGCTCAATTTTTTGTGATTCAAAGCAGTAGTAGTTTCCAAATTCATTAATGAAAATGGGCTAACGTCATCTCTTGTGCTACTGCATTTAGATCTGCATTGGCCGTGCATAATTTTATTGCATGAACAGGAATAAAATAATTATGCAAAATGTGTTTGACACAACTGAAAATACTAAGGACTTAGTTAGAGATATATAGACAGCAATCTGAACATGATTGTGTTCCAGGAATTTTTTGCATGTTTTTATTTATAAAATATCTCAATAGTGAAGAATAAATCTTAAGTTTGGGAGAATCTTTCCACAGAATTAAATGCAGAGTATAGGTGATATTTTTAAAGCTCTAGAATTGAGCAAAGGCTGCTGTCTTTGCTACAGAGTTCCAGATTTAGTAATTTTTTGAGCTAGATTGAAGTTTTGGTGGAAAGAAAAAATGAGCTGTATCTCCAAAAAAAGAACACACGTTTGGAAATTATGCTCTTCGGTTTTGTGGTGTTTTCCTGTAAGAACTCAGAAGAAAACTTGTATCTCCCACACATTTGCTCTTGCTCCTTGACCATCAGGAAGGGGCAGGGGAGGCAAGGGAGGTTTAGATTAGACATTAGGAAGAATTACTTTACT
>BJBW01008591.1:0-54674 GCA_004320125.1 Scolopax mira | reverse complement strand
GGTGGTGGAGTCACCGTCCCTGGAGGTATTTAAGAAACATGTAGACATGGCTCTTCAGGGCATGCTCTAGTGCCCAAGATTATTGGTCTGTGGGTGGGTGTGATGTGCTGGGGTGTTGTGTTTTTTGTGGTGTGTGGGTTTTTTGTTAGGGTTTTTTTGGTGGGGTTTTTTTTTGTTTGTTTGCTGGTTTTTTTGTGATTGGACTTGATGATCTCAGAGGTCCCTTCCAAACATGGTGATTCTGTGAAAACGCATTTCTCACTTCCTCACTACTTTTCCCACCTGCAACTGTCCTGTATTGGAAATGTCTTCCAAGGCCATCACGATTCTTTACCAGCTTTCAGGTGCTGATTATCTCTCCTTTAACATTAAAACACAACCGGGAGAGTTCCTGTGGAGCTCCCTGGCAGGAGCTACTGCTGGGACAACAGCCTCTATATTGCTGGAGATGTATAGAGTTAGAGATCTGGCAAAAACCTGAACATTCACAGTGATACAGTTCTGTAAACCTCTCTCGGCCTAAACGGCTTATAAGTTTTTTGATAGGTATTTCATTAGTTGGGGATGCAAATCTTAACAGGCTGAAAGACTGCGTCAAATTTTTGTCAGCGGAATTTATTCAGAAAAGTCTTCCAGAGAAGTTCACTCTGGTAAATTGGGATATCTTCAATATTTTAAAAATCTCTATGCAGGTGACAAGTGAAGAAATTGAAGCTGGGTGTTTTTGAATAGGCCTCACCCTATTGGAAAGGTCCAACGAAAATAGAGAAACCGCACTGAACCATATTTAGTACAGCAAGTGGCGTTGCCAGGTACCACTGTCCTCTCAAATGGGAAGTCTTCTGGAATCCCTTGTTGCTATGAGACTGAGTGTCTGTACAGTGTGAGCGCTGAACCAGATTTTGCTCCCACTTACACTAGTGTGCATGTAGAGTGACTCCCCTGTGGCTGGGAAGCACCGTGCCGCATTCTGATGTCTCGCTTACGAAAGGGTTGAGCCAAAGCCCACGGAAGCCCAGGAGTATTCATCTCATTCGCAAGCTCAAAGAAGTAAGACTGGTTTAAAATGGGAGAAGGGCAATTATCTCGCACCTCAAAGGCAATTTGGGGATTTTGACCTATTGACAGTGGGTCTTCACCTGCAATGTGTAAAATTTTGCGTAGGGATCCCTCTTCAAACTTGGCATGTTTGAACTGAAAGATGCACACTGCTTATTTTGGACTGCATAAACTCTTAAGATACTTTCGAAATCCACTATTTGTGGATTTAAAAGCTGCTATGTCAGGGTGCTTTTTTAATGTTTGTTTAAGTATAAAATGTATGCATTTTCTTTAGCTACTTGACACTTTTTTTCTTTCACCCAGAAGACAAATAAACAAACAAAACCCAACTTGAACTGCTCCCAAGCATAGCCAATTTCTCACCAAAGTGTACATTTCAGAATGACAGATTTACAGTGGAATATCTCTAGTGTAGCTATGACATTGCTTTAACATTGCATGGCTGTAATCTTCAAATACAGTAAATGCAATAAATGGGTTTATAGGGATTTGTGTGAAGTTTAAAATTCAGAAGATAGTTGTTTTTAATGTTTCTCTATGCTATCAGCAAAAAACCAAAAAGCGCAGGGATGAACTTAACACACATCATTCAACAAGAAGGGAGATGTTTGCCCAAAGAAAATACTGGTCTTTTATTAAACTGCCCTTTCAAGCAGCTGGAAAGATTCTTTTTTTTTTTTTTTTTTCCTTCAAATTAAGAATATAATTCAATATTAAGTATTAAAAAAACCCCCAACAAACAAACAGAGAGAAGTGCAAACCTTTAACCAAAAAACTATGAAAGCAAAGCTGTTAGGGTGCAAGTATTGCCTTACTTGGTTTACATTCTCAAAACTGTGGATGCGCTTTCATGTCTATCCCGGATCAAATGGGGGTATCGCGTGGGCCTAATTGCTAACGGAGCGCAGGAAATCCACAGCCAGCCCTGAGGACAACTCTCAGCTCGTCGCGGAGCTGCACGAAGGGGAGGACACGCCGCCGTGCCGTGTCGCCCCGTGTCGCCAAGGCCGCCCGGCGCTGCGGCCGCCTCCCGCCCGCAGCCTCCCGCGGTGCTGCGAACCGCATCTGCCCGCCCCGGCCTCCTCCGCTTTACGCTCCCGTCCCCGGGCAGCGCGCCCGCCGCCGGACGCGGTTCACCCTCCTCCCCGCGGCACTGGACTTTTCTCCCCGCCAGCCCGCGGTGCTCGCGTCGCGGAAGTTGCGCGGGGCAGCCCGGTGGGGCTCGAGCGCCGTAGGCAGGGCGCCGCACCGCCTCCGCAGGGCACCTGGTCGGTATCCCGACCCAGGCAACCCCCTCCGCCGCCCAAATTCGCTCAGCAGACATCGCGTAGCTGTTCCCCCCCCAACCCTTGTCCCCGCACCGCGGAGCTCCATGCCCTTAACGGGCAGCTCCCGTCCGTCGGGGCGGCCCCCGCGGCTGCCGGTTGCGGAGCGCTGCGGCGTCTCTGCCCCCGTCCCGGGCCGCAGCGCGTCCCACAACGGCGCGGTCGAGCGCGCAGCCCCCGCGGAACGGCTCCGCAGCGCAGCATCTCCCCTTAGCCTTCCCGCGCTCTCCCCTCCACCCTCCCCGCCCCACCGCTCCCCCCGCCCGGCTTCTCTACGGCAGCCGGCCGCGGCGGCTCGGTCCTTCCCTGAGAGCGGGAGGGCGGCAGCAAAATCTCAACCTCGGTGTGGGTTTTTTTTGTTGGTTTGGGCTTTTTTTTTTGGTTTTGGGTTTTTTTTTGATTTATGCCATTCTTTCATTTGCGTTCTTGTTTCCCGTGGGGATGGCTGCAACGGAGGCATCAACCTGTAGACTGGGAGCGCTCTGGCCGTAGCCCGGCGCAGCTGCTCGCAGGGCGCTCCGCGGTGCCACCGCCGAGGAGCGGCGCCGGGACGGGGTCGACCCCGCGGGCGGGCGGTGGGCGAAGGAGCGGGACCGGCCGCGGTGCCCGGGGAAGCTCCCGGAGCTCGGGCGGCGGAGGTGCGATCCCGAGGGGAGGCCAGCGATCTTTGCAAGAGCCCCCGAGCGGCTCCGCGTTTGCCGGGGATGGCGGGATGAACTGAGCCGCCGCCCCCCCGCCCCGCTTCCCCCTCCCCGCACCAGAGAGGATTCTCCGAGCCGGGGGAGGAGGAGGAGGAGAAGGAAGGGGGGTGCAACAAATTGCCGCCAGCCGGGAGAAGTTGCAGTAAAGAGAGATCCCTCCCTCCCTGCCCCCGCTCCCTCCCCTCCCCGCTCGCTCTCTCCTCCCCGAGCCGTGGCAGCGAGCAGCGGAGCGGCGGCCCGACGAGCGAGCGAAGGAGAGAGAGAGAGAGAGAACGAGCGAGCGAGCGGCTCCCGCAGCCCGGCGATGCTGCAGCGGCTCCCGCGGAGCCTCGGCGGGGTGGGCCCGGCCCCCGCACGCCCCGCGCCGCCCGGCGGCGGCGCGCCCTGAGCGGGCGGCGGCAGCGGCGGCGGCCCCGCGCCCCGCGCCGCGCAGCGGGCGCTGTTGCGCAACCCGGCCCCGGCGCTGCCGGCCTCCGCGTCTCGGCGCGGCTCCCGCCGAGACGGAGCGCTGATTCATGGGGCCCCGCGCCGGCCGCCACGGCGAGAGGAGCCCGGCGCTGCCGCTGCCGCTGCCCCCGCGCGGGGTGTGAAGCCCCCGGCCCCTCCTCCGCAGCCCCCGGGCTCGCCCGCCCTGCGCGGGAGCGTGGGTCCCTGCCGGGAGCCGCCGCGCCTGGCGCACAAGAGGGAAGCGTTGATGCATCGCTGTGGAAATTCATTGTGTGACTTTCTGGGTATTTACTGAGTTTCAGACCGAGATGCAGCTCTTGAAAGCTTTATGGGCACTAGCAGGAGCAGCGATCTGCTGTTTTCTTATCTTTGTCATCCACTCACAGTTTCTTAAAGAAGGTAATTATATCTGCATGTCTACATACCCTGTTCTTTAGTAATAAGGTCTTTACGAGGTGCCTTAATTATTTTTACTGTTTCCAGTATGTTCTATTTACAGCAGTGCTTCCACGCTATTTTTCCTTTCCGTTAAAGCCTTCTCATTTTTGTTTCTTTAGATAATAGGTAGCTTTCGACTTACATTCTTGGTAAATGTGTATGTGTATATATATAAAAATTCTGTATGACGATTGTATTCGATGTTTTAGGCAACGTCTCATTTCTTTATGGGTCATGTAGAGCATATAGAAAAATTTGTTGCTATCAGATGACCACAGAACAGTAATCATCATAGGAGTATTAATAAACCAAAAAACCCCTAACAAGTAAACGTCTTATTTTTATACCAAATCAATAGGCATCCTTTCCCTCTTCCTTATTCAGTACGTTTTCAATAGATGGCACTAAAGTTCTATGGAAAGGGCAGGGCAGAGCAAATCCTGGGCATTCAGCATCTTCCTTCTCCTCACTGCCCCAAAACTGGAAGAGGCCTTTGCATGGTTTCAAGGCTTCTGTTTTTTTTCCCACCTTGTGGTCAGAAAACTGTGATTACAATTTACTGGAGATAATAGTTTGGATTGTGTGGCAGGCTTTCTTCCTTTTTTTTTTTTCACTGAGGTGGGTGGAAAAAATATGTTTGATTAAGTGGATAGAGGAATTTTCTTGTGGAATAACCCTCATATTGCTCTTTTTTTGTTTGTTTGTTTTCTTTCCTCTAAAAATTACTCTTTCCACCTACCCCCCATCCCTGCTAAAATAATGATTTCACTGCTTATTTGTAAGGAAAACTGTAGTATGAGATTTAAGTGTGAGTCCCGAGAGACATACATATATTGGTGTGTGGGAAAGCCCAGTGCTGTTCTTTAAGCAGTTTTAACAAATAAAACACAACAATATGGGGGGTTTGGTGAACCCATTTATTCTTTTTTAGCATTGTAAAACAGTTAAGATTATAGCTGCCAGAAGAAGGAGCCCAGCTCAGCTCGGAGTGCTGGCTGTGCAAAGCAGGGCAAAAAAACTTTTATGTGACTGGGACAAAGTTTCACTCAAGATTGGGCAAAGCGACAACCTTGCAACCACTGAAGTATCGCTGCTGGTTTTTACTTAGTGTTAGTCCAAAAACAGCATGAGGCTGTACTTTTTCACAGGTCTTTTGTGAAATGAAGAAACACTTATTTGCCTGATTCAGTCAATTAAGAAGAGTTATCCAGATATCTCCAGTGCCAGAGATTTCTCCTTTAAGAAACCTACCCATGCTTTAATTGCATCATGTGCAATACCTCCCACATAGTCACTTATTTAACATTATTTTAAAATGCCCGGACTAGTGTATTTATATTTCTCTGTCTAATGAGATGACTTGTTTGGAGGAGATCTTGCAGAATGAAATATTGCCAGTCATTTCAGGCTATTTTTTTGTCAGTATTTGCTATTATGGTGCTTGCTTTTTTTTTTTTTTTTTTTTTTTTTTTTTTAAGTCTTCACTGCTTGATTTCGAGACTTGTGTTACTGTAAATAATCCATAAAGCAAGAAGCATTTTATTTAACTTAAGGTGATTCTTCTTGCATTGTAGGTTCTTGCATTGTAGGAGTAGAAAGCTAGGAAATTAATTTGTAGGAACAGAAACCATGGCCATACACCGAGCACTTTAACACATTTTACATTGCTTCTCTTCCGGCATTTATAGCCACTCTCAATGTGGATTGCAGAGAGAACACTGAAGCTCTTGAGCTTGTCGGATAACTTAATTGCATCAGTTTGTTTATATTTGTGGGAGAAAAACAAACAAACAAAAGATTTCTGCTGTAGTGAACACCAAGAACTCTATACTTACTGTAAATACAGATTGCATGTATTGGGCTAGTTGTCAGCCTTTTCTTGATGGGTGCTAATCTCCACAATAGCATTTTGACCCCTTTCATATAATTACTTCAGCAATGTATGTATTCCTCCTCATAGTTTCAATAATGACACTGAATAGTTTAGCAGAATTGACTGAAAGTCTATATGGTGTAACAGAGTTTTTTCTTTATGAAGAACTTTAAAAATATCCAATGAAAATGATTGGCTTAAGCATAATATAGTCAAATGCAGACTTCTAAGAAAAGGAGAAATATATAACAGATTTAAGCTATATATTGTAAACGATTTGGAAAAACAAGACTTACGTTTTCTTTCTTTTTCATCTTAAAATCTGCTTGTTAAATTATTTTATGAAAGAAAACAAAGGAAAGAAGTGTGAGGAAAGGACTAGCAACTCATTTAACCATATCCCTACCATATTAGTTTGCGAAGTAAATATGTATAAAGAATACATGTGAGATGGCTGTAACCTCACCTTCAGAAGATATGAATTTCTTTTCTGATACTAGAGTTAGTCCTTTACCTTAACATTTCAAAAAAAAAAAGTTAGCAGTGGTATGTCTCATTATACACACTGTTATTAGACTGTTGACTTCCTGGCAAAAATATTAATTTCTCATTGGACTTTAATGAACTATGTGGTCTCATTATTTGTAATTCAACTGTGTGGTTGAATTCCTAAGTTAAATGCTTGGACATTTTCATTTGATTATTTCTTGTGCAGAAGGCTAATTTCCTGTGGTCCCAAAGAACAAACAAGTAAACCACCAGTTTGCCTGGATGATCAGATTAGCTGATAGCACACATCTCCAGAGACAATTTGACAGTACAAGTTCATACACCAAGCATCTCTTTTGTATGCAAGACAATTGATTTAAGAAGAATGACATGTAAAATTAATTAAAGGTCTGACTTAATTTATTAAGGCATGCTCTTTCATTTTTTGCATGTTTTATAACATTTACTGCTCATTATTTTTCCAGAGGCAGGTCCTAATAGAAAACTGATATAATACTCACTTTTTGCAACATCTCAAAATGATACAATTACCGTGTCTTTTCTGCATTAATTTTCCTCTTACTCACTTAGAATTAGCAGTGTTATCTGTTATGTTAAACTCTTACCACCTATTAACACAAGATGGTTTTATAATTGCAGTTGTACTGCATGGCTATAATTTGTAGAACTTTCATTGTGTCCAGCTGAAACTTATTATCAGAACCAAATCCTCCTTCAGTCACTTTCATAAATATGATGATGTGTGTTGCAATAGCCAAGTGAGAGTTTTCACTCTGTGAATTTCTCATTTTAGTTCTTATGCTGAACTTATATTTTTCTCTAAGTAGCCTGTTTTAAATCTTAAACAATTTTTTTATATGTTTTTGAATTAAGGTAGGTTAGTAGGAGCATTAATTTTCTGATGTTTAAATGGTGTTAAAAAACAACGAATGCTTGTTCTGGGATGAGTGGGAAAGAGCTGTTTAAATGTCTGTTTTCTTGAATATGTTTTTTTTCAGGAAGTGAAGAATGGGTGACATAGGGTGCCATTTTTCCTCACTTAGGCTTTTGTGTGAAAATACAGGTCGTCCTGTGGCTAATCCATTCCCCTATGTCCAATCTGTCCTTCAGTGTTTCTAAAAGATGAATAGAGCTGTGAACCCAGAAAAGGGTATTGTGACATATAATTGCAGTTCCATGCCTGCCTGATCTTCCTGCAAAGCAGTTTAATATACTCAGCTGCAGTTAGTATGGAGGGGTGTTAAAAATGGAAATACCTAAAACTTTTTTTTAAAAAAACCCACTTTTTTTCTAAAACCATTCAGAATTAAAAGTAAGGAATTAGCTTCACTGCTCATGTCTGATTTTAAGCAATTTACAGCTGCTTAACACATTAACTGCTTAGGGAAAGGGAACTGAAAAACAGTGAGTTGGTGTTACCATCATTAACTGTGGGATCTCCTTTGCCCCCAGACAAGTTTCACCTGGGAACATTTTAACCATTCAAATACAGGAGGAGTAGGAAAAGGTAAAGGATACAGTTTCTAAATGTGTCTGAATCCCATGGAAAGTGGGGCAGTTAGTAACTTTTCAAGGCTATGTATAAATCGCAGCCCGGGTGAGTTCCAGCCCTACCGATAGTTTAAAGCTTCTTTTATTCTGTGATCACTCATTAAGAGACTAGAATGTCTTATCTAACAAGGGCGATTTAATATTTTGAATGGTTTATGAGATTAGAGTGGTGTGAGCCTTGTTTGGAGAGGGACTACATAGCAACGTGGATTCAGCCTCAAGAATCTGGCTTGAAGTATAGAGGACTGGAATATTCAGATCTCAAAACCACATTCTTAATCTGATGAGTAGATGTTTAGTAGCAAACTGTGTAAACTAGGGTGATTTTCTGTTGATGTGCTGCAGCAGTTAAGTAGAGACAAGAGAATTCCAATACTTCTTTTATAACCAGATGATTATGGCTATAAACCAGAATTTTAGCATCACTTGTGCAGATTTAGTATATACTTGTATGTATGAATAGGGTGTCTGTTTATCACATTTTTCATAATTATCTTTTTTTTTTTTTTTTTTTTTCTGCCTTAGGCAAAAGTCAGCAATTACTGGTTACACTCTTGTTGGCACTTTTCTGTCAAACACATTTCAAGGAATTAGTGTCACAATAGCAAAAATACTGCAGCATTTTCTTGAAAAGAATTCATTTATTGCACAAAATAATTTGGTTAAGGTGTATACGTAATATCTTTATTTTGTTACTTTTTACGTATTTAAGTATTTTAGCCTGCTCTAAAAGTATAGGAAAAGCTTTATGCATATTTTTTGAGTTCTTAGGGTGTACATTTTGACACTGAGAATAATAAGGAACATTATTCTATTTAGCTGTCTAATTCCAAACAACTCTGCTACTCGTCTGCTAATGTTAGAAAATACCTACTGACAGTATACCCAAGATAATATTTTCAGAACTTTCTGTTCATATAAGCCTGATAACTCTCTAACATTGGGAAGAATAATGTTTATTGCTAAGTAATACATTTTGAGGAAAGGAATTGCTCTTGAGAATGTGGGGAGAAAAACTTTGGGTTTATGTTAGAGTTGGTTTTTTCAGTTTGCCCTTTTATGCTTAACCTGTGTCTCAAAACAGTAAGATACCTCGCTCACCAGATGTGCTGCATATGTTACCTATACATAATAAAACTGAGTTGAGGACAATGTGTCCCAGCTGAATATTTGCCTGCTTTTGAGGGGTTTATTACTTTCAACATGCTCTAGTACAATTCTTTTCCCCTGTTTGTCTTCTATACATTTTTTTTTCACGTTTGTAGAGAGGCAAAGATAAATTAGATTATTGGAGCAGCACATGGAGACAGAGAGAGGCACAGAATGCAGAAGTGGAAGTTTTCACTTCCTATCCAGGAAACAGACTTGACAGTTAAAAACCCCTAAGCTTGAATAAATGCCGCACAAGGAAAGAAAATGTGAAAGGTAACCAGTCTGTGAGGGTTTTTGCAATTTGTTATATTTTTATGGCAAATAAATAAAATGAAGAAAACCCAGTTCAGTGGGTGTTTGATAGTATGTGGCACAATGGGACTGAAGAAAAATGAGAGAAGGGCTAGCTTTGAGATAAAATAGCTTTGTATTTGAAATTTTTTTTATATTTTCAGAGGGGTTTTTTGTTTTGTTGGTTGGTTTGTTTGTTTGTTTGTTTTTACAGGTAGGGTTAGAGAAGTCTATCAGTGTAAGGAAGCTATGCAGACCAAAGTTCTTAATAATTTTCTTTTTGGAGAGGCAAAAAAGATGTTCTCTATCTGGTATCTGCTGTGCTGGGATATACCAAAAGGGGGAATCTGACAGTTTTCCTACCCGTAGAAGGTAGTTTTGAAATACACTCTTTGGTTTTGGGTACTGAAAATGAAAGCAGTGTGTACCTTCATAGGTGGTATAAACCCTGTACTTTTCCTTATTGAGCAACTCAAAAAAGGAATTAGTAAGAGATTTTCAGTAGCCTTCTTATGACTGCTGTTCTCATGCCCCAAGAGCACAAGTGAGGAATTATTGACCTTTCTCAGCATTTATCAGGACTACCTGTTCTTAAAGGCAGTAACATAGATTGATGTGAGTCACATCATACAAAAGTGCATGCTTTTTAGGTCTGTTGACATTTTTTTTTTTTCTTAGCAGGCATATATGGTATCAAATATAAAACTGGAATAAAAACAAGACCTCACAAGATTTTTTTTAAACTGAATTTAAAAAGAGAAACTGGAAAAAAAAAACCACATGTATTTAAATCTCATGAATTCAATATAGTATTGGTGAGAAAAGCCATAAATGTCTTTAATTCACTAGTCAAATTATAGGTAAAATTATTCTCTTCTAATATATATTTAAAAGTAACTTTTTGTAATGTTGTGAAGAAAAGATGCAACACAAGTTTTTGTACTAACACTAACAACAGTATTCATTTTCTGGTAGTATTTAGATGTCCCAGTTGGAATCGGTGGCTCAGCCGAGTATGACTGGCCAACTGGAGTGTATGTTCATACAAATCCAAGCCAGGGATCTATTCCATCCAGTATCTGTTTTTTACCAAAGATTTATTTTGCTCAGGAATTATATCCTCTTGTCACTTATAACCCATAGTCATAGAAGGTTCTGTTTAATAACAAAATCCGATTATTTGCCTAAATGTGCTTTTTATGCCTCTTCTAGAAATCCAACACAATATAATGAATCTGCCTATTCATTATATTTTACCTTTGGCACTACATCAGTTCACAAGTAAATGCTAGTCAGAACAATAGATCTTCCTACTAATTGTTGTTAGTCTTATGAAAAGCAATGACTAACATGTTTGAAATATATCCAAACAGCAAATTAACATATAAATAACACAAAATATAATGTGTAATCGATCAATACCTATTGAAATATTTCCTAAAAGCAGATGCTGTACTACTGTGTGTTTTCATATGAGAGATTTATAATTTTTGACTGTAAGGAGGAAGGTAAAAATTGTGTTAAATCATCAGGTGAATAATTACATTTGTAATAGGCCAGTATATTCTGGATCTCAGCTTCTTTCTAACATTCCACAAGGCAATATGGCATTTGAAAGGCTAGATGTTTAATTGCAGTCTCTTGTGAGGAAAGATGTAGGCCAAATTTAGTGGATCCAAAAAGAACACAGGAAGTAAGTGCAACTTTAGAAGACATGACCTGGAAAGTACTGAAGAGACTGGAGTTATGGATTTTGGAGAAGAGTTTTCAGTGGGTAAAATTCAGCCTTAAAAGTAACAAACTTAGTTCTGTTAAATTGAAAGATTACAAGAAGCAATGAGTGCAAACTAATTTGAGGGAGATTTAGGTTAGACACTAGGAAGGATTGCAGCAAGGCAAATTTGTGCTGTGCATCAGGGAAGACTTGCCAATGGCAAGAACAGTTAAGCATTAGAATAGATTTTCTTGGGAACCTGTGAAACAGGAGAGTTTACTTTCAGGTTGAAATATTGTCTGTTGGGAATAATATAGTCAAGTTGAAGCCAACAGGCAGAACAGGTGACCTCTTGAAGTCCCTTCAAGTCTTACCCTCCAAAATGTGCACTTACCTGAAACTTGCTTAGAAAGATGAAAGATATTTAAATATCTGACTTCAGGCCAGTATTCTGTTGACTGCTAGAATGAATAGGCTCGTGAGAAGACACACTAGGATCTGAAATATTCAGGGGACAAATAAAACCCCAAGGAAACAACCAGTATTTTAGGTATATTAGCTAAATCATGACATTTTTTTATGCCACTTTTTGAGTTGCAGATGTAATTAAAAAATAAATAAATTACAGAATCTCATTATTTATGTAACTAAAGATCACTCTTTTAAGGGCTGTTTACTTTGCAAGCTTTTTAGGATTTGAAGTTGTCCTGAAGCAGGACTTTGCTCTGTTCATTTTTCTTCGAATACAAAGAGCAATGAAATTAGAATATGAGTATCATTCACTTTCTGGCATTTATTATGGAATGAGGATTTGGGTTAAGGATTTTTGAGCTCTGTCTGTCTGTTCTTGTTACTCCAGCATTTGGAGGGCTTATCTCCAGGTGGCCCTTTGGCTGCTCTGACCTCTGCTATGGGAAGCACAGAAGTAGCCCCACAACAGGATGAGCTGCAAACGGTTTCAGAGAGGTTCCCTGTCAACCTGTGTCTGGTGCTACTGGTGATTAAGAGCTTTGTGTTCATTGCTGTCTGTAATGGTGTGCACCTTGATGCAACACTGTCTGATTTTTATGATGTCTGCATGGTTCATATCCAACAGCAAAAGGAAAATTAGCAAGCTGTGCTGACAGAAGATAAAAGCAGGAGAACAGTGGTCATTGTGCCGGGGCTGTGAAGTGTCACAGTACACAACTTGTACGTGGAGCAAGTCCTGTCTGGCATTTGTTCATGTCTCTGGAACTGTTACATACTACAAAGTTGTTCTACTTGAAAGTATAGAAGGGCTGGATGCTAGTTATTGTTTCCTTGAGCAGCACTAACATTTCTTTAAAGAAAGGAAATAGGAAGGTTTTTAGAAGTTACTGTATTGCAAGTAAAAATGTCTTCACCCCTTCACGCTAGTTTGTCAAAAAGCACTCACATTTTATGTGGTTCCATGGTGACTGCTAATTAGTCATAACAATGATGTTGTATGATATCTTTTGTACTTTGCTACGGTTTTTATTGCATTAAGTTACATTGTTTTCTGCATAATTCTTTCAATACAAATTTATGGCTTTAAGGAAGAAGAAAAACAAATCACTTCCCCATTTTTCAGAGTTACACGTTTTGGAGATGTGAATCTGGGAATAGATTTAGCCTCAAGAGAACCAAACAGTTGTTTGAAACGGTCACTGCTTGAGTATCACCTTGCTTACGGCTATGAACTAATTGAAATTAAAATCATTAAAATGATTGTGAAATACTTCCTTTTCCTGTGCATCGGCAGTTCACACTATCTGTTAATGCTTTAAAAGTATTATTTAGTCATTAAAAAAAATGGATGTGCTTCTGGGTTCCTTTTTTGTTCTAGCTTTTGCCTTTGTTTTTCTAAATGCATGCTGGTAGATGAAATAAAGAGTCTTCAGCTGTTGTAAGCATTTTTGTTTGCTTGGCTATAAAACTATATAGATTGTACCAGATGCTGCCTTAACTTATTTTATAGAATTATAATGGATGCTGATGAGTCTTAGAGTCAAGACTTTAAAGATAAAAACCCCTTTGCTGTGTGGTTGTGGGTTGTTGGGGTTTTTTTGTAGTATATAATAATTGCTCTGTTTAATCTTTTTACCTTTCTATTATTCTGACTAACCTTTCAGTAAAACCTTTTATATTTTAATATTATAAGTTTTATGTCTTCCCTAAAGACTATAACAGCATTTAAAATGTGTTTTACATGTTATTTGGGTAATAAATGACATGATTTTCAAGTGGGCTGATGACCCAAGAACTCCCATTGCCTGCAATTAGAGATTGTGAGATAAAACATATGGCTTGAGCATTTTCTTGGCCATGTCCACTTACTAATTTCATGCCAAGGCACAACAGCTTTATTGTTTTTACTGGTTAATTCATAACTAGACAAATACCCATTTGTTGTGGTATATATACATCGTTTGTACTGTTAATTATTTGTAACAAATTCATTGTAAGATCAGTGTATAAAATAGCAGCAATTTTTCCTTTTTATTGCACTTTCCTGAGTCCAAAAGCAAGCTAGACATAGCTTTTCATTTTTAAGTAAACTATCTCTGGTAACAGCCTTCAGAAAGTAATCTGTCAGGTATGAAAGTTGAAGGAAGCAATGCGATTAGAGAAAATGAGTGCACTATTTGATGTTAGGAATGAAATCTTTTCTCCATTTGAGTTGATGGTGAACTCCTTGATGTTTTCACTGAGGCCCAACTTTTAGCTGTGTTGGGCAGCACAAGGTTCCAATTTAGTATACTTTTGCTTCAGTTTATTGACTTGGGAAAGCATCCTTTCCTATCTGTAAAATGTGTGAGGCAAATGACTTTGAAAGGTAACTCTTACTGAAGCTCTTTTCTGGGCAGGTTCTGTTTCATACTCCAGTTCCTTGGCTCCTACTCGGGAACTCCAGTTCCTGGTGTCACTTTCTTGTTACTGGTAAAATGAGGTTGTTTTCCTTATTCCACACATGTTGAAAGCTAGGTATGGCTATTGTATAACTGCATGCTCTAATGCAGTGAATTATTAGTGTTAGTAGTATGTACTTCTGTTTAATTATGCACTGAGACCTTACCTAGAGCTGGAACTGTACCCTTGCAGTCACTTAACAAATCTAGAGATGCCTGCAGTTCACTGAAGAAGTGCAGGAAAAAGATTGTTAAATTATACATGAACAAGTAGTTAAAATAACAGAAGTTATGAACTCATTTCTCCTCAATGTCTCCTCACAAGCCTAAGTCTTCTTTCCTGCTTCAATTGCCTAATTTCTTCAGTGGTCCTTGTCGACTTCTGACACACTCGTTCTGTCTTGCACACCCTCCCAGATGAATGCAGCTTCATTCCCCAGCACGTGTGGGAACACAGGCAAAAATGGAGATAGATGATCAAGGGATTTGTGATGTTTGTGCTTTTCTTCCCTGCTTCCTAGGCTCTCTTAGCTTTGCCTGTATGCTTGTATAATTATATATATATAGCCTTGACTGTCCCTCTACCTATTATAAAATTCTTCCAAAATTCTGATTTTTTAGGTTTCAGTGTCTCTGGCCATATGATCTAGTTCATTGAGCATTAGTGTGTTCTGTATTAGCTAATGAATTACAAGTTTTCTGATTTAATTTTGTTAGGATAAAGTCTGAAAATTTTCTTTTCTAGTACTGACTCAGAACTAAGATGAACGAGGAACTTGTGCCTAATTAGTTTCTCTCTGTACAGCAGGAATTTTTCACTCGTAACAAGCTTCCAGGCAGCTGGTTCCTTAGGAAGCCAGTACAGATCATGGAATCATAGAATGGTTTGGAAGGGACCTTAAAGATTATCTAGTTCCAACCTCCCTGCCATGGGTAGGGACACCTTCCACTAAACCAGGTTGCTTAGATGCCAGCACTGCAGTGACCAAGTCTGTATGTAGTTAAGCTCGCATATTTGTCCATGCATTTTATTGTAATGTTACCCTTTTAAGTTTTCTTTATCAGTTTTGTGAACTCTATATGGTGAGAGCTAAAATGCATTAGATTTCTAATAATTCTTAATATTAAACCCAGCTCATAGAAATTAGGTATGTTTAGTAATTTGCATTATGGTTTAAAATGAATGTAAAGTCTCTGTTTGTTACCAGCGTTTTAATGAGTATTTGGAAAATTATTTTCAGTTCACAAAATGAGTTTTGCAAATCTCCCTTTTTCAGGAAACAAATGATGGAAGTAAAATTAAAACCTGAGCTTGTTTCTCAGGTTCATTCTAACACTATGACTTTCTGATATGATGTTGAAGGTGTCAGATCTATCTCTAGGCTTATAGAATTCCTGTTCACTTATAAGAGGAGCTGCAGACACCTGTGCATCTTTGGGCAGGCAGGTTCTTGAATTCAGTAAAGCTGCCCAGTACTAGAGTGGCAAATATGTCAAAACACAATTTTCTTCCTAAGGAAACAGAGCAATCATATTTTATTCCCCACCTTTTTTTTTTTTTTTTTTTTTTAAGAAGAAAAGAACACAGTAACATTTCAATGGAATTAGCAGTAAAAAGAGCACAAAAAGGGCTGCAATTTGCAGCATACTTTCATTTTCTAACAGTTTATAATTATAAAAGCCAAGCAGAGCAACCTTTGCCATAGAACTACTCATTTGTTTGATTGCTTTCTCCTGCATTTATTTATGGTTTAAATGTGGCCAAGGTTAAGCAGAGATGTGGTTAGTAACTGTGATTTAATCATGACTTCTTCTAAATACAGCTTTTTTAATATGAACTGTAGCTATTTACAGTAAAAAGGGCTATTCTGGATCCATGTAGGACAAAAGATTGTGCACAAGCATAAAGGAGATAGTTTGTAATTAAGCCTCATTGTTAATTTACATTTTGAAAAAACAAAATGTTGCCATTCTAACATATAGTTCACAAAATTTTTCTGAATCTCATGTATTAGACCAAGGAAGCTCCTAACTTGCATGATATGTTTCTCAAGTTTTGTAAATTCTGTGCAATAATTCTGTGCATTTGTGCAAAACATAATAAAATACGAAGGCATTGCTAAGTTATGCAAAATGAGTCTTTTCCAATCAGTTTCCTAACTATGCTGTTCCTAAGATAATTGTTGTTTGGATTTTTTCCTAAAAAATAGTAAAATATGTAGCTGGTTTTTGGTATTAAATTTTGTTGCAGTTCTGTTGTTGTTCAGCAATTGCGTATTTAGCAATTGATGTGCAAATCTAGCAGTTGATGATTTTTAAACATGTGGGGCAGTATATTCTTTCTTTTTAAATAAATTTCTCTTTAATTCTGTTTAATTCACTAATTATTTTTTTTTTTCTAGAACAAATTTACCAGAAATATTTTCTGTATGAAATAGACGTCTGCTAAACAGACCAAAAGACAGAATTAACAGCGGGATCATTTTTTTGCTGCTTTAAAAGGCTACTTTTGGTACTGTATACTGTGAATATTGTAAACTCTAGTTCAGAGTGCCATGGACTGCCCTGTTAGCTTTCTAACTCCATGTGCAGCCATACTGACAAATTACTTTTATGTAGCAATTTGCAGGGTCAGTTGTTTAACGAGTTAAACTACTGCATATCTCAAGTCTCAGCAGACAGTTTTTATTTTCAGTGTTATTTATATATTTTATACTTTTTAAGAAACATGTATGAAAAAAATAATGTTTGCCCCCAATCATCATCTAATGCTTTCTGAATATCGTTTTGCTGGGCCTAGCTCTACTGATGATGGTCAGTGACCTTTTGATTCGTTAGACATCTAAGCTAATTAACTTTTCAAGGTGAAGTTTTTGCTGATGCATGAGTATTACAGCTTGAATAGTTCTTCTGTCATGGTATGTAAGATTTAAAAATAGATGTAATTTTTGAATATGTTAAATGTAATAATAGAAAGTACTTATCACTAGACAGCACTGAGGCATTCCACCATTTTTCAGCTCTGTTGCAAGTCTCCTTTTCATTATAAATTATTAGGTTGTTTTGTTGTTTTTTTTAAAGTAAGTAACATTCAAGTTCCTTTCTATAGAATCATAAAACAGTAAGTCCAAAGCGCACAGCATAGCTGAGTACACCTAAACCATTGCTCTGCTTTAAGATTTCTGATGATGGAGATTCTACAGCTTTTCTGGATTTTCATGCTGCACTCATCTATTATGTCTCCATTTACTCTGAGTGGTTGCTGTGGTATCAATCATTTTGTCATGTGGGAAGCCTGGAGCAGAAAGCACACACATACATTCTTTGAAATCCGAACATACTTAACCCAATTAAATCATAAAGATAGTACTTTATGTATAATTGCTGGATTGCAGTTGCAGAATGTGGTGAAAGGCAAACCAAAAAGCAGTGTTCACTTGCTGCCAGAGAGGGGGGAGAATCTGCTGGGGACACTGAGGATCAGCAGTGTGGCATCCCTAACTGTGGCCGCCTCTGTGTTTGCACCTCATAGATGGGTGTTTTACGGGTGAGATACGTGTTCCTTATTTTCCTTCTTATGCTGGTTCTACCAAACTCCCAAGGCTACATTCCTTCAGTAACGACTAACTGACTGAGATTTGTGTTTATACCCCCTGCCTCTGCCATCATCCTGTGCCATCCCCCATACACCCTGGGGGGGGGTCCTACTCCACAGCACTGCATCATCAAAATATCTTCTGGTAACTGTCCTTCACGTCATCCTCTGCTTTTCCCAAATAGTCCCATAGTGGTCAACAGACCACTAGTGATTTTAGAGTTTTCCAAGGATTGCTATTTAACAATATTGTAGAGTCCATGCATGTCACTTTTTAGAAGTAGCATTCGTGAAGCTCTTGACCACCTAGTGTGATTGCTCGACTTATTGTATGTCTTGAGAACAAACATGTTCATAGCAATGCATTCTATATTGAGACATATATTTCTTGTGTTGCTTTGCTTTTTACTAAAAGGTTAATTTATAAGGGGGAAGAATTTTTATTGATTTTTTTTTTTCCCTGTTTTAAAAATACACAAATTCCTCTTTGTTTAAGGTAGAGAAGTTACTCAAAGAAGTATGCCTTTCTCTCTAGTGGTATGATTTCTGACAATTTTGAAAGAAATCGCTGGGAAATCTCTGTCCAATGGGAGAAAACTGGGAAATACTGGGACAAAAGTTTAGGTTTTAAATCCATTTTCATGTAAACATTTGGTCCTTGGAAGCATTTAGGACACACAGTTGCTGTTGTTGTCAATCTTGAATAATTTTGAAAATCATCCATCTCTAATTGCTACTCTGTGAAGTCTATCTTTGTGTTTCTGTTTTCAGAAGTCTTGGCAAGTGTATAGCTTATTTCTTTATGACAGAGATGGTATTTAATTTGTATGTTAGAGAGCAAAATATATGAGGAAATGTTCCTTGCATACACCTAATTAACGCATTTTTGTATGTCAGGGTCCTGGAAGAGCCATTTGCTCCCTGGGGTTGGAGTACACGGGGTGTTAGGGGTCCCCAGGAGACCCGACCAGGCAGGGCCAGGCAGCCAGGGCCAGGCAGACAGGGCCTGTCCCACCTCAGCCAGGAGCCAGGAGCAGGGCAGCCCAGGGCATCCACAGCCCTGTGTATCAGGCGCCTCCCCGGGGATGGGGACAGGCTGACACCAGTCATGGCTCCATGGGTGGGCCTGGCTTGGTGGGGCCCATGGCTGAGCAGATCAGGGCTATGGGCAGCTGGAACAGGCCTTGCTGTGGAGTCCCTGGCGTGGAACGCGGTCTTGGGCCATGAGCAGGTTGTGCTGGACAGGGGTATTAAGTCTTGCAAGTCCCTAACATTGTATCTGATTTTGCAGCTGGTGCAGTAAGAAAGTCACTTAAAAATACTATAAATACAGCATGAGGATATCAGCATGCATTGACACACTGATGTATTTTGCATATTATGTGGCAGACATATACTTGTGTTTTAAAGACCACGCACATTACTTTATGGATATAGTAATGGAACCTGAACAAGATCAAATCTAGACTGGCAGCTGAAAAGAACATGAGTCCTGTGCTTAGGATGATAGATATGGTGCTGCTTGATGTCTGTACTTCAGGGAAACGCCACTTCTTCAGAAAGATAGAACAGGAATCTGAAAGAGGAGGGGTAATACTGAATTGAACTCTAGTGGACTTTCTGTAAGTCGTCAATGACGTATCAGTTTGGTCCTCTTTCTCTATACCATGCACAATAAGAAGTTTGCTGCACTTTAGTTGTACCTCAAAATTTAGAAATGCATGAAGTTTTGTTCCGTGGATGTGAGTTTTTGAAGTGTCTTGCAATATTTCTCAAAAGGCAATATTATACTAGTGCAGGATACTTTTAAACTTGTCCTTTCATCTCCTTTTCAGTTTCTTTTCTTCCACCTGATGCTCCAGCTATTGAATTACATTGAATATGGGATATCATAGTTGATCTACAGCAATAGACTGTGTTACCATGACATAGAGTTTAAGAATTGTTCTAGTATCACACAGAAGGAGATGCTCAGACATAATGAAAAGTTGTAACAGTAATCCTAAAACAAATTGTAGAAATCAGGAGCAAACTTTTAATGGTTAAATTGCTTTTTCCTCTATCTATATTGTTTATTATGAAATTACAACATTAGGACTTGCATCCCCACAAGTAAAGCAATACTTTCCTGTATTTGTGAATGTGACAGAGTAGCTCCTGTTTTAGATATTGTCATGCTTGAATGATGTATAAACATATTGATTCATTTGAACTGCAGTGATACAAAGTGTCCTTTGTGTTCCTATATTCAAAAGCCAGTCTGCTGTGTCAATAAAACCCACTTGTCCTTCTCTGGGATAATTTCCATAGTTTGCAATTATGATTCTTTTCTCACATGACATTTGATAGCTTTAGGATGTGCTACTGGTAAGTCAGTAACCAGAACTATTTTCTAACCCATCCAGCTAGAACAGTGTGTATTCTTTTAAAATTCTGAAAGTATCTCAGAAGGTCTCTCTGTACAGATATGTGCAATGAATCTTTACTGGTGAAACAGTAGTTGTCTTTCCCTCACCGCTACGCTACGAAGACTTTACTTTGTATTTCAGTTGGATCACAATCCCAGCTGTCCTGGAGCTTTGTGAAGCTTATCTACAGTTCTGAGGCTTGAGAAGCTTAAATGCACATTCCTGGATGATAGTCTGACCAAATTTTATTTAAGCTGCAAGAGTGACTGCTTGCAGCAGTGTGGAGGGGCTGCACTTGTAAGAGAGCTTGCAAACATGTTCATTTACATCTCAGTATATAGAATGTGCTTTTGATTTTCAATTGTACGTAATGATGGCAATTTGGATTTTGGATGAAAACACGAAATGTTGTGACCACATAAATGGTATACTTACTGAATCTTTAGTTCAAACAAGTGATGATAGTTTTTTTTTTTATATTTTGTAACCCATGCTTTTTTTCGTATTCTGTACAGGCAAAAAGATTCTTAGTCATATATCCATTATGTTCAGCATCACAAAAACTGAGTAAACATGTTTAAAGTGCTTGATTGTGTTCCGTATTATTAGGTGTACATATACTGTGGATATGAAGGTGAAGAACACTTCATAAATCCAGTAAGCAAGGGACTTGAATATTCTGACTAAATGCTTATTAGTATATGCCATTAGTTTTAAGGTACTTTGTTTTTCAAAGGTTTATAACAAGAGGTGGAAGATGGAGAATAATTATACCCCTGTCAGCAAGTCAAAGACAATTGCTGCCTTTCAGCCAGTAATGGTAAATTTTGAGCTTGCAGACTGAAGCATTTGTTGGCAAAAAGCTGCTTCAGCCTTAACTATATTACATGTTTCCTTATAAATGAAAAGTTAATCTTAAACACTATAGAGCCCATCTGTCTTTTGGTTGGCCCTGCAACTGTTCTGTTGCTCTAGGCTTTTTGAGCTCTCTTTTTCCTCTTCCCAACTTTTATTCATCTAACGAAATTTTTCAAGTTAAGCACTGGAACTTCAATCATAGACCATAATGGATACATTCTGTCTATGAACTGAGTTTGAGGGTGGGGTGTTTTTTTTTTTTTTCTCTTACTCCTTTCATGGGCTGTGTCAAAATTTCATTGCTTTTCTTACTGGAAATTTGATCTTTTTTTGGCCTTCATTTATTTGTAGCGTGTATCCATTTGTTATATTGCACTTTGCCTCCTTCCAGTGTTTATTCCTGCTGAAATCATGAACATACTGATATTCCTTCTTAGCCTTTATTTTGCCACACCAAAGAAAATAAAGTTATTTTCCAGCATTACTTCAGAATGTGTATTTGCACTATACTTGTCATTACTTATTTCCCCCACAGACATTGGCTTGAAAAGATATAATCTGAATTTTAACTGTCTTGCAGTGGCACTGAGCACTGATGTTTATACTTTCCTCCCTCTTTTTAGCAGTACCTGTTCTGTTCCCATTTGTTAGGATGGTAGTTGTCCTTTTACAGCCCCGTAACAGTGACAGTGTACAGTTCATCTGCCATCAGTTCATCATTTTAGTCCTTTTTCCTCCTCTGTCATTTCCAACTAAAAAATTCCCAAATTTTTCATATAAATTATTTTTAGTTTCTGCCTACTTGGTTTTCCACTTCATTGTTCTCATCCCACTTCTGTTAAACTCATCATCAGAAAGGCATTCAGTTTCTTACTATGTTGTATTTTGAGCTCTTTTTGTATTAACAATGCCTCTGAAATTTGTGTCTCAGAATTCTTTTGAGCTTCTAATTTAGATGTACAATAAAAAGAATTCAGTAACCACATTCGCAGTAACATTTTATTTTGCACATAAAAAAGCACTGGGCCAAAAAAAGCAAGATTTAAGATCTGATATGTGTTTAAGCTGGCATTTGGAGGTTAGATTTCCAAATTAAAACTGGTGCCTACATCTCTAAAGACTTGATCAAAAGTAATATAAGCTTGTATAACTAGCTAATTTTTTTGTAGGACTTGTATCTTATAAAACAATATTCCAGGCTTTCATAATTAATTGAGAAAAAACATGGGGGGGGTTAGGTTAGGGTTTTTTTTTTTTTAATAGAACTGAACTCATAGTGGTTGGTTTAGCTGTTGCAATTAATACTTAATGAATCACCTCTCATTTTATACTTTGTATTTTGTCTTCCTGTTTGTAGCTGTAAAACCAATCAAAATGTGTGATGGTTTTCACTGAGTTGGCTTAGGAATAGTATCAGCAGAAGAATTTGTGGGGTTATTTGTTCTCTAACAGTTGCACAACAGTTTGTTTTTTCTTTTTTTTGATACCTGCTGTTTGAGAAATGTAGTTTGGAATTGCTACGGCCTTTATGTGTACAAGGAAAAGCTTAATGTCTTGTGAATTCGACTGATTATTTTACACTGTATTAGGGATGTGAGCTTTTCAAGTTGTTTTTTTTTATTTTTAGGTATTTTTATTGTAAACAGATGATCAGGGTGTAAGAGGGGAATAATTTTAGAGTTTCTCATGTTTCTTTTTTTAAATGTAAGAACCCCTTTAAATTCAGGAGCCCCAAAAGACCCTACAGAATAAAGTGGAAATTATTAAACATAAATTGCAACAGAAAAGCTTTGAGGTTTGGTCATGAAATATCTGTCTTGATTTATAAAAGAAAACAAAAGATTTTAGCAATTGAATAGGTGAACACAGATTCCCAAATACATACTGTTTCCTAGGGAGGATTTTTTCATATTGTTCTCCTCTTTCATTTGTGAAGGAACATCTCAACTATCTCTTTCAGACCAGCATAAGTGGCTGAAAATAGAAACATTTTACTGGCTTTGGAGTGGAAGATTAGCTCAGTTACATGGTGTGAAACTCTATTTTCTATTTTTTATAGGAACTACTTGCCTGACTTAATTTCACTCAAAGGTTAACAGACATTCATGATTCTTTTAGGTGAACCATGGCTTGGCTTTGAACCCAACTATATATCAAGGAAAAGTTTCTGATTTTATTCAACACCAGCGTAAATTGAATGGTCTGAGATCCTGAGATGTCTAATCCTGAAATTCACTGCAGCATTTAAGGCTATGAACTCATGAACTACACTGAGCAAAGAAAAATATTGTTTTCCTGTTAGCTGTTTTTCATCTCTAATTCTCTCAGGCATTCTATTCTTTAATCTATGGACAGATCTCAAAATTCTGTCTTGGTCCCTTGTGTCAGAGTGATGAAGGTGTTACCTCCTGCTGGCCCTTTTGTTGTATCATTTGCCCTCAGGAGGATTTTGGAGGCATGTGCTTTATAAATAGCATCTTCTATCTTTGGAAAATTGTTAATACCCTTTTAGAAGGAACAGTCCTAACACATTTACAGCACAGTGCAAACTATAAACTTGATTTATATGGAAGTACATATTTTACTTGAGAAGGCAGTGTACCCTAGCTGCCTATAATCTGACTGTAAATTTCCAGGGTATTTTTAATACTATAAACTAAACTAGAATTGTGAATTTCTGAAAACTGAGTATTTTGGCTGAGTTGTGTGACCTCCTTTCATCTGTAAATACATCATTATTTACATTGCTTCACAGTAATCGCTGATTAAGGATTTCTATTTTAGACTGTGATTTTTTACTGTAATGTATGCTTCTCAAATACTGCAGCAAAAGCTGGAGATATCTTTATGCTTTTCAAATAGAGTTTTTTCTGCTGAAAACTTTGAAGGGAAAAAAAAAACCTCTCATAGATTTTAAACCCTGCAAGTGTGATTTGTATATGCTATGACTTTTTCATTATTTACTAACTTGAGATGCTATAAATCTTATCCTTGGAATCAAAATATTCTCCTCAGTGGCTGCAGCAGTAGCAGCTCTTAGACAGGAAGTAGCGAGTTCAGCTGACAAGATTCTGGCTTGTGTTTCTCTGACACAAACATGGCTCATAGAAAATGGATACAGAGACCAATTCTGGCAGGAGTAGTAAGAGCTCGCAGAGGAAGAAGTTCTGCGCAGGTTGGAGAGCTGTGCAACTGATCTAAACACTGCTCAGCTGAGTCACCCAACAGGCTGGGTTAAAATTCCGCAAACATAAATAAGATTTATCAGTTTCAGCAAGCAAACCTGCAGAATTTGATAAATGTCTACAAAAAACATTTTTAAAAGATAGCTAGAAAGCTTTCTTGGCCTGAAATTCAACCAGCTTTGAACTTTTATCTATATGGTGTTTAATTAATGTCTTTGTGGAGCAACATTAAAATAATACTGTGCTCTAATCCTCTAAGAAGTAAGGCTGTCTCCAACTACAGCTGAATTACATGATGCATAAATTAAAATTTGAAGCGCACAGTATCTTTTTGGAGGTTTATTAAGTGGTGTGATTATGCAAAAATAGAAAAGTATGAAAATAGACGTTTCCATATAATCATTACTGTGCTGTTATCTTCCATTTATTTGAACATTTAAGTCCATTTCCACTTAGAATTAGCATGTTTTCATTCAATTATTTAATCTACTACTGTTAAGAAGACCATGCCTCACAGTTGGTGTTGTACATCTGGATTTTTTTTCCAAATTCAATGTGCTTAATAGAGGGAAAAAAGTCATTTATTTCAACATGTCATTAATTTCCTCAATTTACTCTGCTTCTGGGTCAACAGAATAGGGTTTTCAATGTAGTGTAGACTAATTCCAGTCAGAAGAAAGTGATATTAACACAAATGATGTGTTTTTAAATAAGAAATATTACCAAATACTCCATGTATTCGGTCTGTACAGGACTAGGCTTTGAATAAGTCTGGAATACAGATGGCATATTAACACCACTCATTGAGCAGAAAGAGGGAAAGGCTGCCCTTCAGAGATGTGGGTTGGTTTCATCTAAACTGCCTGATGGTCTGCAGTTTGGCAGCTCCATTTGGCCTGATGGAAGAGCGGAGGTGAGCTGTCCCCCTGTCCCCTGCTTGTCCCTGCTCCGTCCCTGCCTCGGCACAGGGTGGGCTGGCTCAGGCCTCCCAGGGAAGCAGGTGGCCAGAGCAAAGGGCTGCCCAGGGGCTCTGTGGCACCTCTGCTGCCCTGCCAATACTCTCCAGCAAAACATCGGCAGGTGGGAAAAAAATCCACCCATGTAAATCTGCTTCGCTGCTATGAAATCAATAGGGTTAGAAATTCACCTCCCCTGGAGGGTTCCTTTTATTTGATGGTAAACAGTGAAAACTGACTCCAGGATATTAAACTGAGATTATCCTCCTCCTTCATTTAACTGTTATAGAAAAGCTGACTTCAGTCCCAGTGAACCCAAGTATCCAGGGACTTCCACACAGGTGACAACGACCTTGAGTACTGCTGTAGACCACTGAGGTCCATTTCCCATGACCTTTGTGCTCTTCCTGCCAGGAACTCAGGCTGGCAGGGCAGCTGCTGAGATGTAAGGAAAGAAACCATCAATTGCTCGGAAAATCTGAAAGAATTGCTGGCCGCCTAGTTTCTTCCACACTACGCAGGAAGGATGATGGACGTGGGGAAGGATCTTTCTATACATAGAACTAAAACTGAATAATCTGAGAATGGTATCTATTTACTATTTGTTTCAGGAAAAAAAAAAAAAGTATTCACTTTTTTGCGAGGCCAGTATCAGGCAAAGAAAGATACTTTGTTACTATTTTTGCTATTTTGTTACTATTTTGAGTTATTTTTGGGAAGTATGAACTAGTAGATTTGGTTATTTGTAAACACAGAGGTGGGAAGACATGAGCCTTTGCATGTGTTCTTAAGAGTCCAGCTGTGCACAGACTGACACTGTGATTCATATGCTGACCTTAATTCTTACTACAGTGCCCCTTGACAGTGTGCCAGCTGTGAACATGCACATGAAGGATAACAGGATTCCTGTGCTGTCAGGAAAATATGAAACTTGTCAGCCTTCTTTTAGTTACCTTTGCATTGTCAGATACTGTAAAGAAGGATATTCAATGTCACGAAGTATATAGAAGATACTGATACTGTCAGTCAGCAAGATCTAATTGGTTCATGTTGGATCAGAATACTAATTGCATATAATACAACCACTTGGAGAGCGTGAGACAGAGTTTGTCATCATCTTTTTAAACTAGAACTCACAGACAACTTCACTGTATACATGTGAAATGGTAGTTATCTTTTCATTAGATGGAAATAAAATTAGAAGTTGTTGGAATGGAGCATTGCCAAAGTTTTCACCTGCTTATTTTTCCATTGGTATTCAATCTAAGAACTGAGGGAGCCCTGTTGCTTTTAAATTTTTTAAAAAACTAATTTCTGGTAAAAAATTCCAGATGAAAATGCTCACTAACTGAATTAAACTAGCAGATAACTTGGTTTGCACCTGTTTGATTTTAATGGAAGGTAAGGACATAGTTTTTTAGGTAAATGACCCATTTGGAAAAAAAGGGGAGTTTAATTTGGAATGGAATATTTTCTGAACTGGAAAAAAGGGGTAGGGGGCTAGAAGAGGTAATATCAGAAACAACTGCAATATTATCATAACTGAGGGTCAGGAACAGTCTCTTCTGCACAACTTAATAATTGCTCATCCTCCTCTTCTTTCGGATTCATTGCAGGAAACAGTGGACATATGGGGACAACAGCCACCTTTCTGCACTACAGTTGGGTGTAGGGACAGTGTCCTGTCCAGCTTTCAGCTCAAAATAGCCAGAATAATGCAGCACACTGATCAGTTTAGCATTTCCCATGGTTATGTGCCTGTCTGGGAAAGCTTCTTCTTTGGGCTGCATATTCTGCCCTGAAGCACTCCCTTCAGGTGGAGCCCTGATTTGAGAATGTATCTTCAGGACAGCTCACAGTCCCACCAGACTGTGCCAGAGCACACAACTTGGTAAAAATACTGCTTTTAATTTTGCTGAGAGATGGGTGGCAGTTGATGTTGTTCAAAGTAAGGATTTGTGCTCGAGAAGACTGTACTGTAGCATCCAGCATGTGGATAGTTATGTTATACTGGTGTTTTTGTTTCATGAAGAAGTACCACTTTTTATGTATGGACACACATAGGCTTGTGTGAAAGATGGGTGAGGAAGACAAGGTCCTCTGCTTCTCAGAGCTCTAGCAAAGGTAGTTTTGAATTCTCACCGTTGTGGCATCTCATACAAAAATGATTTCAAAGCTCTTCCTGAATAGCAAGGACATGCTGCAATCCCTCAGTTCCTGCCTCTGTGCTTAGCTGAGCTGTGTCTGGCATCTAGAAACTCTGCTTGTGTTTAACTTTTGTATTGCATTGAAACTGAAATATGCTGTTTTACATTAGTTATGGTCTGTGTATTGATAGGAACAATGTCATTGTCACCAAAGGGTCTGTCCTAAAAATAGGCTGACATATCATGCAAAAAGGAAGACAAAGACAAGACAGGGGCAGACCAGTTAAAATGTTATTGACCTGGATATCTGAATAAGATCAGAAAGAGAAGAGAAAAGGAAGCATCTGTGTTCAAAGAGACAGGTGAGACCTACCCATATATTCTGTGTTTAAAAAGTATTATATCTGGTATTTCATCACCAATTCTTCCTCCTAGTTGAAATTTTAGCTGCAGTTTGGTACTACACTAGACTTATTTGTTTATAGGATCAATCCCTTACTGATGAAAAGGGGAAAGAGACTTAGGCTTTCAAATGTTGCAAAACCAACCCAAACAAGAAACAAAAATAGATGAGAGCTGATAAGCTCTTTAAATAATCTGAGATCTCTTTCACTGCAGATGCACGTTCACTGGCTGAGTAAATATGAAATAAGTTTTTCCTAAGTAATATAACTCCCTCTATAGATAGAAAAATCTCAGTTTCCTCGGATAGTTAAATCTCTCTGTTGTTTTCTTTCCCTGAAAAGTAGAATAAAAAGGTTGAGGATTTTCCGCATTGTTGTAGTCCATCTGATAATTTTTGTATTATATGCATTTACAGATTTTTTTCCAGCAGCTTAATGAAACAGAATGATTGCACCAGTGTTTACTTTGTAGTTTCAGTGAAGCATGTACAAGAAAAATCGGGCAGATTGATACAGTTCTGCTATTAGCAAGAAATAACTTTAACTGATAGATGGATTTATAACTATAATACTGTGTTGTGGATTTTTTTTTTTTTAAATCCATGATTCTTTATTACAAATGTTTCAAGAAACATTTGTGTTTATTGTGTGTCAGGGAATGGATCTCAAATATATTAACGTTACTTGTTTTACAAGTTTAAACCTTATTGGTTATGCATATAATGTAGAGCATTTGGACCCACCACTGAGAGGCTTATAAATGTTTCACGTATGGCACCATGAGACCTTGTGTATGAGTTCAGATAACTTAGAGGTTGCTCTGTTTTGCACAGCCTTCTTGGAAGAAAGTATTAGGTTAGTGAGTATCAACATTACATACTGTGCTTTGTCCTTCTTTCCTTCTGACTCGTGTGGTGTTAAAGGAGAACTTAGATTGGACTTGGTCTAGGGTTTCCCTTGTGTAAGCAGAGAGAATAATTAAATAGGCTCAGTTAATTAGTATTTGTGAGTTGTTCAGACCTTACAGTAATAAGGTCCATAAAAATGCTGAGATATAAAATAAAACTGATTTACTTGAAGGTTGTAATCCTCTCTGTCCTTTGTCAACATTTGTCGTGTGTAGACTGCTGTGGTTTCATAGCAATATAATATCTTCAGCAGCATTTCTCTTTTGAAGAATTCAGAATACTTTATAATGAAGGAACTCATTTTCACAATACCTTTTGAGGTTGGTGTATGTTTTTTCTGTATTATAATACTTTGAGAGCTTAAACTACAATATATGCAAGTGAGTAGTCCATGGGAGATCTATGCAGAGCTAAGAATAGAACAGAGGCCTGTTGAAACTGTCTGATTTTACTTCTTTGCTTTGCCTTGTGAGGAGAGCACTTAATGGTATCAGGTGGAGGCACTTGTAGTAAAGACAGTGTAAGGAGCACCAGAGCATGGGGAATGCCTGTGCAGTTAGAGCTTTACCTAGAATTTGTGACTGTGCTTCTTTTGCTTACTTAAAAGTATAGCCTAAAAATCTGTGATGCTAGTGATAATGTCTCATGCTGGAGTGTTGGTTCATCATTCAGATTCATAGGTTCTGTAGAATGGTTCAGATATGTCTTTACCAGAAGTCAGACTGATGCTTTCAGAGGTGCCACCAGCCCTTAATATGAGCCTTTCTCAGGTGTGCTGTTCTTGTTCCACCTGTGCTCTGTACACTCCTTCAGGCCTCATACAGCACTCAGGAGATCTCATTACTGATGCAACTTAGCATCCTATTGACTCTCACAACCTTTGTATAAACCAAACTAGTATTAACAATGAAAGAAAGGAGCAAGAAGTGAAGCAGGAATCAGGCCACCAGCTGTCTGTGCTGCTATCTGCCCGATTTATCTCATGGGTCATGCTGATCTCTCAAGGAGGTGGCACAGAACTGTAAAACTTTGTATATGAGTTGTCCATATTGCCAGTAAACCCTGTGGGATCAGACATGAGATAACCACCCACTGACTGATAATCTTCGAATGTGCAAGATAACCTTTGTGGCTCTTTGTGATAAATTGTCTTTGACATGAGGGAGGTTGCACATTTGTTTCTACTTCTGAATTGGAGCCCAGAAGCAAAAAAGAATTGTGCTCTGGAAACCAGCCATAACCAGGCTTGTGCCAGTCTGTAGCACAGCAGTTCTGCAGTGGGGCTGCTTTGTTATCGTTGTCATTACAGCTCATACTTTTCCCCTGGCTGGTATCTCAGGAATCATGACAGCCTTGCTGGAGGCGTTGCAGAGACAACCTTGACACTCCCATGAGCATTCCACAACCTTATTGATCAGCATCAGTATCTTCTATCTGTCTGAGGTCTACATGTCCCAGAATTCTGGTATTTTTTTCTCCAGGAACATAGATGAAATGAACATATACCGTGTGAGGATACCTACCTGCTTTGCTGATATTGTTTACCTGACAAAATTCTCATGAATTATGGTGTTCAGAAGGCTTGAGTCACATCCTCAGCTTTTATTGGATGCCCAGAGATGGAGCCTCTGGTAGCTGAAGTTCTGCTTTGAAAAGAAACTATTCAGCCCATCCTGCCCTGCAAAGATACCTTTTACTACAGTTAACAAGAGCAACTTTTCCCATGTACCTTCCAAGTAAATGCTTCCACTCCTTTCCCACTCCTATTGCTTTTACTATTTTAGCTACTGCCAATAAAAGGAGGTTCCCAAGTCCCTGTTTGGGTGCTTTCCCTGTCCTACAGGCTCTGGATAGGCCAGCTTGTGGAGGTGTTCTGTCACCAGTAAGAGGAGAAATAAAAATCGCCATGGCCCAGGCAGAATGCGGACATTCAGAGCTTGGCTGCCTGTGTTGGATCACTGCAAGTACTGGAGTATTCCCAGCTATCATTAGATGGCACAGCTGTTACTCTAATTGTGATCTGCCTTGATGTTCTTGCTATAGTAATGTTTTCTGTGACTTGGTGGAAGTACCTCTAGTTCTCTTCATATCAGGCAGGTTCTGCATGTTTTGGTGGTGACACGTCCTGGGTGGTCTTCCAGGACAGAGGCTTCAAGGCCAGCGTGGTCTGTGCTAATCCTGGTTCTCCATCTGAAAAAGATCACCCATAGGAAACCTGGTGCAGGGTTGGCTTTTCTTGCTGTGTTTGCTCGTGTGCTTTGATTGGCTGGGAGATTCTGCCATGCTTATGTTCCAAGTTTTTTCTGGATAAATGCAGTTTGCCTGTACAGACCCAACATGTTAGTTGCAGATGCTGTAGTGGAAGGAGTGAATATTGGGTAAATGGATGGTGTTCTCTTCGGGGCTTTAAGAATGTGTTAGTTGGAGAAAAGGCTGAATCATGGGGGTGGGTAATCTCCTGCAGATGCTCTGCAGCTTGGCAGTATGCACAGCTGGAGGTTTGCTCTTGTGGTTGCTTCTCAAGGTGCTCCTAGAGAGTAGTGCATAAACAGGCCATAGAGTTCAGTATGTATGAAGTGGAGGGCTGAAGAAACAAAGAAGTGAAGTGGAAAGTAATACATAAGGATTGAGATAAAGAAGAACAAGAGGAAGATTGTGCATTATAAAAAGCTATGCCAAATCAGTCTTTTATTTTTGTGGCCCTCAAGAGTTAAAGCATTCCATAATTCATGTATAATACAGTCTGCTATACAGCTGAATACTTAATACTTTTATAAGGCAGCCAGTACTTTCAGTTACATTTTCATAGAGTTACATGGAATTACATAGGAATCACTAAAAATTCCTTTTTCAAATTAGTGTGTATCAGGATGGATGTGATGCTGACATGCATAGATGTTCATGCTTTTGAATTTGTCCCAGAAGTACTATGGTCTCTAGAGTAATGATGTAAAAACAGTTGGTGCACTCTATATCTGTCAAGAAACTGCTTTCATGCAGGATTTTTTTTTTCCTGGTTTAGCAACTTATCTTGTCTCTACTGGAAGAAGGTCTAAAAAGTTCCAGAGCTTGAAATGATGTATTGTGCTTGAGATCTGTGTTTCGAGAAGCAAATCAGAGAAATGATTTCTCTTGACACCGAATTTGGGATTAGATATTAGCCCCAGTGAATGCCACCTTTATTTCTTCTTGGACTGGTGTTAATATGTAGTTGTCTTCTCACAGTTTATTTCCATTTATTTTGGGGTGTCACGGTATCACTGAGATAATCTGGATCATGAATAGGAACACTTCTCTGTTAGATGGCACGTATTTGGTATGTTTGTACTATTGTAATTGCACATAGAAGTTTTGAAAATTAGTCAAGCTTCTGAATAGAAGATTCAAAAATACTATTTTTTTCCCTAAAGACATTTTGCTAGCTCCCATGTCTCTTTCAAACGGGGAGTTATTTTTAAGACTAAAATGAGGATATGTGGTGAAGCAAAGTACATTTTTTTCTACTTAATTGGAAAATTTATTTTTGAAGCATAATTAATATATTGCCAATATTTTTTTTTTTGCTTTTCATTAATCTGTAAAGAGTTTTTGATATATCTGGATGTGGTTTTCTAAATAGAATCTTGGCAGACGTCCACTGCAAGCCAGTTTTTACTGCTATTCATTAGCTGACTTATCAAAATAGTGTAATCAATGCCTGTCATAACATAAATACATGACCCTTTTGAGTAGCCCAAGTGGTTCTTTCTGAGAGGAGTATAAATTCCTAAGGGAAACAGAAGGTCAAATTAACATTGGCAAACTTAGCTTCTATCAGTTTGTCTATATGGTATTGAATTTTTTTTAGAGGCTCATTTTTCATAATTTTCCTTGTAAGGCACCTGGGGACATACCCTTTTTTTTTTTTTTTTGCTGATAATGCATTACTGAAAATTATTAGATTCTGTTGAGACAAAAACACAACATGGCTTATGAACACACTGCAGTCAATGGATGTTACTGAATGAGATGTATGACTTCTGTTTTAAAAATTTGAAATAATCTTCTTAAGAAGCATATGTGCCTAGACAAACTGGAAACAGTTGCAGTTCTAAAAAGACTCATCTAACATTAAAACAAGCAGGATGCTGAGTTTTTATTAAATAAATACCTCAAAAAGATGAAGAGATGATTAATACGTTATTTTGATTTGAACTGCAGGATGATAGGGGAATGGACTGGGTTCTTCATAAGGTTTTTGTATGTAATCTCTGATGTCTGTCTTTTTTAAGGTTTGACAAGATTGTTTTTTCTTCAGTTTACTTTTAAATTTCAGGGGGTAACTTCTCTACAATAGGAATTAAGTTGTGGGGTTTTTTTAAATTACTCAATAAAAGATCAGCTTTACTAATATATCTATTATATAGATATATATTTTCACATGAAATCCAAATACAAGAATTTAATTTTTATATTATTTTGCTAGTTAGTACATTTGTAGGTAGATTTGGTGGATATTAATTGACTTCTGTAAAGTTACATGTTTTTAATATAACTGTAATGAGGTATCTAGTAGGGTACCATCAGTAATTTTAGTGTAGCCTAGATATTTGAGATTTTCTTTTGGTTATATGTGTCATATGATGTTATAATTAATGTCTCTCTGTGAAAAAAAAAAATCTCTTCAGCTGTAAAGCTGTTTTATGAGAAGTACTTTCTGTAGATGTCTGAGGGGACTCTTAGAGGCATTTTAAAGCATGAGTTACTTAATATATCTCTAAAGAGCTTTGGTGTTGAAGACAGGTATTAAAATGTTTTAAATAAAATGCCAGACTCTTGCTAATAATTTTTTGCCAGCTGAATGTTAGGGTAGTTATGGAGAGAGAGAGAGACTGGTTAATGAATAACGTTAAACCACTATTGCAGGAATTAAATACTGTAATTTTAGCCATAATATCTATATACATCAACATCTTGGATTGTCTCTTTTTTTTTTTTTTTAACTGCTGAAAAACAAAATCAAAATACAGTACCCTGTGTATATTGCAGATGTTTTAAAGATCTGCAAAAACGCAGCCAGAAGAAGTGGAAATTATATTTCAAATATATTTGCTTTTAGTGCCTATTTACAGCCAATACAGAAATATATTTAAAATATTAGTAAAAAGGAAGCAAAATGTGTGTCAACATCATGGAACACATCCTCAGAATTACACTTAAGGAGCTAAAAATGAATGAATCAAGAAAATGAATTTTGACTTGATAAAAGAATGTTTCTGCAGAGACTATCATTTAGATCTAACATATTCTTTGACTCTTTTTATGTAACTATGTATTTTTTTAAACTACTGAAAAATATGCTGTCTTGTTTAATTCTTTCTTTTGGGTCTCATTGGCATAATCAAAGCAAAATGACTTTCTCTTAATAGAGCCTGACAATTCTGAATCTAACTTACTGCCGCTTTTTTCTCAGTCTATCATCTCTATAATGGGACAAAGCAGTTGACTTTAACAAATTCTTATTTTATTACTTGTGTTATATCTTCTGTTGCTGTTATGCACAGTGGCATAAAATAGCTGATCAAATTGTGTTGAATAACATCACAAAATTGAAAGTTAATGGCTTTCACAGTGTGAAACCAATAAAGAGCTGCAATATTTCTGTTCACATGACTGCACTACTACTGAGTTTTTGGGAACCTTCTTATAAGTCTATTAGTATGCTCCATTTGGAGTAGCAACTTGTTATTGGGCTGTGTGATATCTACAATTAAAGTTTCAGTGTGATATGTTATAAGCTCGTGATTATCTCATTTATCTTAATTGCATAGGCATTACATTGCCAAAATAAAACATGCATTTATAAAGTCAGAATACATTCCTGAGAGCTTGTCAGAATGTTAACTTATTATATCTGTACTTTGCTAAGTACAGAGTTCATGACATGCACATAAAATAGGGATTTTTTTATATTGCTGGTATGAGGACAATTCATATTATGAAGGGAAATCATAAGAAATCACAGAAAATAGAGATAATATTGAAGTTTTTATGAAGTTCTCCATGAGAAGTTCAGTGTTCCCTTTCTAAACATCCCTATAAAGATATGATTTCATTTTTACTTTTCACTGATCTTCTTTATGCAGCATAATTTCTATTTCAGAAGAAGCAGATATAGCTAGAAGGTTCTATTCCCAATTTGAGACTGTAAATTTGGTTATGTTTTGAAATTTTATTTAAAGAAATGGAATTGATTAAAGCAAACAAGACTGGCTGGTAGGATGCTACAAGAAATAGAAAACTCTTTACATTAATTTATTTGGTTAGTAAGAAGTAGAGACATTCACTAGGCCATCATGGAAAACTTCTTGGAGGTCTTCTTTGATGTTTGAAAACAAAGTTATTGCTTTTTTTTTTTTTATTGGAAAGCATTCTCTTTCTGTGAGCTACATTTCCCTTTTAGAAGACATTAGTTTATTGCATGTAAATGAAAAGAAAGATTGCATCTAGTGTTTTTTTTTCACTTGAAAATAAATGTTTGCATTTCCCACCTTGCTCAGCAAATATAGACAAGTAATAGTACATATGGCAGTGGGAGGCAATAATCAGATACCACTGAAGTTTTCTCACTGCAAACTTTGTCTGCTGCTTATGCCAAGGATCTAAAAAAGTCTAGAAGGATTTCCCAGGGATGTTTTTCTATTTTTTTCTGGTTGGTGGGTTTTTTGGGTTGTTTTTTTTTGTTTGGTTTTGTTTTTTTTTTTTTTCTTCCACAATGTATTACACAAAAGACACAAGAACTTACAGGTTATTTTTTTTGAGAAATTTGACAACTTTTTACTTTGGATAAAAACCTCTAACAAAGACTTAATTTGAGACTGGTATTATTAGCTCCTATTTTTATGGGAACTGCAGTTTCTAGGGGCTTGAACATTTAGTCTCAATAAAGAAATATTCTAAAACTTCTGTTATAGGCATCAGATAGGAAATGTAAATGAACCTCTACCAGTTTATCTTCTCAAGTTTGATGACATGCCGATCCAGTGCTGATGCTACACCTCTTGTCTTTGCCAATGTGCACAGGAGTGAAATGATTGCCTTTGTTTCAGTCTTGTTTTTTGTTATTTTGATATCTCTCTCTGAAATTGAAACTTGCAAGTTTTGGACATCTGCTACTGGGATTTCTGTGTAGTAACTGGAGTTATTTATGGAGCAAGAAGATTTAAGGGGGAAAAGGCAGTGGTAAAAGTTATTTTAAAACAAAGTCTTTGGGGACCTCTTCCATCCTTCTCTTCCATCCTTCTCTTCCATCCTTCTCTTCCATCCTTCTCTTCCATCCTTCTCTTCCATCCTTCTCTTCCATCCTTCTCTTCCATCCTTCTCTTCCAGAAACGATTAATGTCTGTAGAATAAACAAAATGTTCCCTTACTTCCATGGAAATGAAAAGAGTTAGGTGAGATGTGCAGAGGTGGCTGCACTACATGTAAGTGGGAGTATGATAGCAAGTCACGATCTGGGGAATAGTAGCTCAGCTGAGCTCCTGGTACTCCACTTCTTTCACATCTGGAAAGGGAGTAAAGATTTCTGGCATAATATTTGGGTTTCTTATTTATGGAAACTTTGTTCTTAGCTTTTCCCTGTTACTGTTCTTCTGGAGGGTTTGCCATTCTGCTCTGCTCACAGAGTGAGTGTTGAGTGTTGAGATGTAGGTGTCTGTATGTTTATGGAACTGTTTTAAAATACAAATCTGAATTTGGTCAATTTAATCCCTAAATTTAATCCTACCCTGAATAACAAGTATGTTTTCAGTGCTGGCAAATTGAAGAAAATCTGGGAACAGCAAGAAAGCAAATCAGAACAAGACCCCCTTTAGGCACTTTAGCATCTCCAGAGAAGGTGTCAGCTAGTTTATGCGCTAGATTTACCAGGATTTCTATACAGCCAGTCATAAAAGTAACTAGGTGGATGTGTAAATTCATCAAGCTTCAGCAGAGGTGATTGAAAGAGAATACTAGGCATAGGCTGTATGTCAGGCATCTCCCTGTTTAAATGCCTGCACTGGATTATTTAGCTGAAGTATAGGAGCAGCCCTTGGGATAGCTTCTGGAAGAAGGGTTTCTGTCTCTCTGCACACTAGCTCAGAGCAACTTGCTGTTCACACTTCTCAGCCTGAGAAGGTTTGAATTCTCACTGTGAAGGAAGGAGTAACTAAACCCCTAAAGGCACCCCTCACACCTGTCAAAGCTGAACTCTAATGGAACCAGGGATTCAGGCACTTTTAAAACAGAAAAAGTCTGTACAAAGGTTACTAGGTCTCAGCCCAGTGACTCAAGCAGTCCTCTGAGGGGACTGAAGTCAATTTTGGTCCCTTGTCCTTCAGTGTTCATGTGCAACATATAAAATACAGAGGTTGTCCAGGGATTAGTTCTGATGAGAGGATTCATATCTATGGCTAGATGGGATACCTATAGACTGTGCATCATTGTGCATTTTCCTATTGGTTAGTGCTTTCAGTTAATAATTTCAGTTAATAGTTTCGGTTAAGAGGGATCTTAATATTTACATTCCAAAGCTTGTACATATTGAATAGTAATATCTTTCTTTGTTAAAACAAACACAGTACATATCTTACATAGCATGAAAATAAAACTATCATGACAGAAACTTTTATAACTACTTCAATGAGAGACAAGTAGTTAAATTAGATAGCCTAGAGGATTGGTATTTAAAGTTATTAAAAAGCAGCACAGAGGAAAGCGTTAGAATACCACAACAAACTACAAAAACACCTTTTGGCTAAACTAAATATGACCTATTGGAATTGACAACTCAATTGTCTTCCTGTTAGTGTCATACTGCACATTGCTCATATGCAAACATGTAATTTCCCTCTCTCATCTGCAATGTTTCTTTAATTATTAATATGCTTCAGAACTGAGAGCCTAACAGCAAAGCTGGTTTTTAATTATTAATGTGTGCTCATATCTTTAGCGTATACAGGCCAGTAAAACGTACACAGGTTTTTCTATCACTTTTCATTTACACATTCTAAATTAGAATTAGTTACATATGGTAGTTCTGTACAGATGCGGTCAATACATTACAGAAAATCCTGCACGATAGATCCTGGTGTTAGGGACATGACTGTATCTAGTACTTTCTTATGGATGTTTGGTCTGTGTAATTTCACTGGAAATCTGAGGATTTTTGACAGTTCTTTCTCTCTCGCTGTCAAATTCAGAACACCACTTCCTGAAGGTTGAATGAAAATTACTTCTGTGTTTATAGTAAGATAATGCTTTGCTAAGAGCATATACTCATTAAAAGATTCCCCAAACCCATTTTGTTACATTTTGTACTGCTTCCATAGTCTTATGAAAATTTCTTGCTACTCTTGTTGTTATTAGGGTTTCATTTTTGTTTTCATTTATGCGATATCTTGAGATAAAGCTTTTCTAGAGAATTTTTTTAAGTAACTATTTCCTATGCTAACTATAAATGTTAGTTATTTTATCTGGGATATTTTCCTCTTGTACTAAAACCAATGATGTTATAGTCAAAATATTATTATGGGCAAAAGAGAACATACCATACACACATACAAGAATTTCCTATTTAAAATCTTAGCAATCTAATCAAAGGACAACAAGCAGGTTCAAAATCATGAATCTAAATAAATACAGAAAAGTATTTTTAATAAAAATACTCTTGAAATTTTCATACAGGAAATGTTGCTGACTTCCTTTTTCTCAGGTGCTATGCTCGACTTTCAGCATCGGTCTTGGTCAATGGTGTCAGTTTTCCTCAGGCAGAAGGGTGGGAGGATCACGAGGAGATTACAGGATGCTTGTGGATAATTCAAAGTTTGTTGAACGCCTTCCTCCTCAGTAGTGGAATTTTCTCCTAGTTATTTCACATGCTTCCCAGGCTGCTGCCTTCTGGCTGTACCTAGCTGAATGTGAGCATGGCCACACAGCCTCCCCAGGCTCAGCCTTCCCAGGGGCTCTTTTTTTCTTAGACAACAACTAAGAAACTCTGTTACCAGACACTTTCAATGGAGGCACTGGCAGAGCTTAAGCTCAGCCAGAGGAGAGAAAAGGCCCCGAGGCAGGTGCTGAAACCAGCTCAGCCCAGCTCCAGCTCAGGTGAAGCCAGGTCATCACTGAGACTTCAGTTCAGAGCAGAGCTGTGACACCACTAGAATAGCAAAAATAGATTCCCTGGGCTACAGAGGGAAAAGCTACAAGTAAATTGTTATATCTGGTTACTTATATTCAGAAAGAGACAGTGAAGTCAACAGTCAAGTCTTTGAAGGTTCTGGAGAGTCATAATTTTGACTTGAGTGGTTTCTCTGTGAGTTATGAGAGTGTCCTTGAAAATCAAGCTACTATCCTTCAGCATCTTTCCTTAAAGCAATATGCAAATATATTGCCAAAGTTCATAAGTAATTTGTTTCATAACAGTTAATCCTACCTCTCCATGATGGCCCTATCTTGTGATCACACTTAATTCTTACTTTTTAGGAGGCCTCCTTTTTTCTTTAATAGTGTATACTATTCTCTCAGGTTAGGTCTTTTGACATGAGCCTAGGAAAAATCACAGTGATGTGAGGAGTAGGTCAGAAAGTGAAATTTAATCAAAGGTTTTAAAAGTTAAAATTGTGATTTACAGGAACGCATGACATCTTTTTTTTTGTATGGAAGTTTCCCTAAAATAGTTTCTAATAAAAGTAGTCAGAGAGGCTATGGCAAAGATTCTACTTTCCCTACTGTTAAGAGGCATCCCACATGGATTCAGCACTTCGTAATCATGACATTGTGATTCACAAGGGAGAGTGGCAAAGTGGCATGCCACATGTCTGTTCCCGGGGTACTCTGACTCTGAGTGACATGTTCCATGTCAAATTTTTTGCATCCCAATTAGCGATAAGACCAATGTACAGAACAAGGAACTGGGTTGTTTTCAAAGAGAGAGATTATCTGTTGTCTAAAAAATTACAACAATTTTATGTTCATCATCATCATTATGTTTGACAAGGTAGAACTGAGGCTACACTGACAGGGTCAGTGAGAAATTTGCTTTGAGTTCAGTAGGACTAGTACGGCACTGTAGCAGGAATAAAGGAAGCCAGAATAACCTGAATATAGCCATTTGGGTACTCTGGACAGTTTGGTGGCATCCAGCTTTGAAATCTATGTTAGTTATTTTTGCAGTAATACGGAGGTCAGGAACTTGAGAAGGCACAAGAGAAAAAAAAGGGAAGACTTGCAGTCATGTGAAGCAATTCAGAAAATAAGTTTGGGAAGGTGTTGTACTCCTAGACCTTCCATTGCCCAAAAGGACACACATTATGTGAAAAGTAAAAAAAAATATTTTAAATATTAACAGTCTAATCAAGGAATTCTTGTTATTCCAGACCCCATTATTACAGAAAAAGAGAAAATAATATAAGGGAAAGAATACTAGTAAAAGAAAAATCTTGATAATAAATAGAGCAGTTGTTATTATATGCACACTACCCACTACCTGGCTTTAATGGTGCTACATTCATCCTTCCCATGCTTTTCTGCATCCTAAGGTTGTGGCTTCAGTTGTGGTGAGCCACCACAATCAAGAGTGCTTTGCTAGGAGAGTATATCATACTCTCTGGTGTCTGTGGTGGGGATTCCTTTGTCCTCTGCCAGAAGACTTGGATGTTAATGTTGATGGTTTCTTCTTCCTCACTCTAGTGTCCACTTGGGACTACTATTGTATGTTCCCTATCGTACATTGCACTTTTTTTATACTCTTCAGTCTGTAAATCAATTGCAATGCAATCTATTGGATACAAATCTCTAACACATTGGGTACTCTTTCTTATGCTCTTTGTTACAACAGAATCTGCAGACCAGTTCCCAGGTCTGCAGATGTCAGTTCCTTTAGCTGTCCATTGGTGGGTTTTTTTGCAGCCCTAGAGTATTCAAGGGTCCACTTTCTTATTGTCTCATACATTTTCCCCCTCTACCCTGCATCCTATGTCCCCACTATTGAGGCGTCTGTTATCCTATCATGGCTCTATTCCTCTATGTTATACCATTGCTCTATTCTGCTAAATACTTCTTTCTTCAGAAAATAACTATTTGTTACTCATGTCTGTAAAAATTAGGATTATATCACACAATTATTCAAATACAAATTAGGCAGTAGTCATCTGAACCTTAGAAAATTTCTCTTTCTACCAAAAAAAGTTAAGGCAAAGCTCCAGGCAGACCAAGACAAGTTCAGAGAAAACCAGTCTGAGAAATGTCAGTCCCAAGGCCATGCACAGGTAGTAGCAAAGACTGTGTGGCCTTTGGGTTGGCAGCAATCTGGTGTTTGGTGTGCTACAGGGCTGCAGAGGTCTAAAGCGAAGGTTAAGTCTGTAAAGGAAAGGATGACAGAGAAGTAAGACTTGAGAAGGGTCTGCTGTTTCTCTTGTAGGAATAAGCAATTACTTGACTGCTCATAATGAGACTATTTTGTCATTTTAGAGAGTTTTCTCTTTGCAACACCATGGCATGAAGACTTTGCTGTTTAAAAGATGGTAAGACAGTATCTTCACTGGAACAAATACAGTCACTTCTGAATCTGTGTTGAACTCAGTTCAGTGATCATTCTGGCTGCAGTTATGCATGTTTTCTGTCAGACATCGGGGCAATTCACTGCAAAATGTTCCAAATATTTTTGACAGAAAGATGTTCTCCAAATTTATCTTGCAAAGAATGAGCTAGAAATTTTATAGTGCATTGGATTTCTGTAACTTTTTAAAGAATAAAATAATCTATTTATTAATAAAATAAACAGTTTTATCCTTGAAACTGGTGTTATGCTTAAATGCCTACATACAAGAGATGGTAAAAAATAAATAGTTGGGTTTTGGTCATTTAACTTAATCAGTTCTAAAGTATGAACTCTTAAAACAGATTACAATGGGAACTTACTTTTTTAGCGTGCCTCTCTTGTTCTTCAGCAGAATATAAGGCAATCCACTGAGGCATATTTTAATTAAAAGGATAAGAGAAAGTCCTTGCTCTGAACAGCTTCAAGTATGACTAGGCAAAAGATTTCAAGATCGGCAGAATAGGAATGTTAATAATCTCATTTTACAGCTGAGGGGACTGCATTATAATTGGTAGCAGGAAAGTTGTCAAGCTTTACTTTAATTCATTGTTTTTGGAATAACATCTTGGCTTTTCCATGCTGAGAGCTTTCTCTCCGTCTGAGCAATTTCTTTAAAGCGTGTTTTTTGTCATATATTATGGGTCTGGGACAGTTGCCTGTGATTATATGATTGCTCATGAATGCTCTGCTAATGGTATTTTTCCTGAAGAAAAATATTGACTCATTTGTTTTGAACTCCTACTCCACCCACATGTAGTAGTGTAGAATTATGTAAATTTTGTAAATGAGAAAAGTAAAGTTCTACCAACTGTAATAATATTTATTTAAATGTGGCTCACTCTTATTTCAGCTTGTTTGAATGATTGTTATGGAAGTCCTGTTGCAGTGCATGTGAAGATCTAGGTTTCTATATTTGATCCTTAAAAATATTATCTTAGAAGAAATTGTAACATAAAAGACTATTGCCAGTAGGAGACTTTTTGGTTCTAGTTAAACAATCACAGTCTTACTTCCATTAATCAAATTTAGATTTACTGTGTTTATTAACATTTGAAGCTTTTTAACTTTACATTTTAACTGTCCCGCCCAACACACTCATCTCAAAAGTGGAAAGTCATGGATTCGATGGATGGACCACTCAGTAGAGAAGGAACTGGCTGGATGGCCACACTCAAAGGGTTGCAGTCAACAGCAAAATGTCCAAGTGGCGGCCAGTAACAAGTGGTGTTCCTCAGGTGTCGGTACTGGGACCAGTGCTATTTAAGATCTTTGTCAGTGACATGGACAGTGGGATAGAGTGCACCCTCAGCAAGTTGGCTGATGACACCAAGCAGCTGTGATGAATGGTGCAGTTGGCACGCTGTAGGGAAGGGATGCCATCCAGAGGGACCTCGACAGGCTGGAGAGGTGGGCTTGTGCAAATTGCATGAAGTTCAACCCCAAGCCAAGTGCAGGGTCCTGCACCTGGGACGTGGTAATCCCAGGCGCAAATACAGGTTGGGCAGAGAATGGCTGGAAAGTAGCCCTGAGAAGAAGGACTTAGGATGAGCTTGTGGATGAGAAACTCAACATGAGCTGACAGTGTGCACTGGCAGCCCAGAGAGCCAACCGTGTCCTGGGCTGCATTAAGAGAAGTGTAGCCAGCAGGTTTCAAGAGGTGATTCTACCCCTCTACTCTGCACTTGTGAGACCCCACCTGGAGTACTGCATCCAGCTTTGAAGTCCTCAACACAGGAAGGACATGGACCTGTTGGAACGGGTCCAGCGGAAGGCCATGAGGATAATCAGAGGGGTGGAGCACCTCTCCTATGAAGACAGGCAGAGAGAGCTGGGGTTGTTCAGCCTGGAGAAGAGAAGGCTCCAGGGAGACCTTATAACAGCCTATCAATATCTGAACGGAGCTTATAGGATAGCTGGAGAGGGACTGTTTACAAGGAAGTGTAGTGACAGGACAAGGGGCAATGGTTTTAAATTGGAAGAGAGAAGATTTAGATTAGACACCAGAAATTCTTTACGGTGAGGGTGGTGAGGCACTAGCCCAGGAAAATCGTGGATGCCCCATCCCTGGAAGTGTTCAAGACCAGGCTGGATGGGGCTTTGAGTAACCTGCTCTAGTGGGAGGTGTCCCTGGCCATGGCAGGGGGGTTGGAAGTTGTTGATCTTTAAGGTTCCTTCCAACTCAAGCGATTCTATGATTCTATAAAACACCTAGACTTAAAATTTTATATTTTCATCAGATCAAGACTGGCAAAAGTAAGAAGGACTTTGTTATTACTGTTTTGCTTTTTTAATCACAGTTATGTTTGTGAAAAAACGGAAACGTAGCTCCAAAGGATGAATTGCAGTACATGCTATTCCAGGAGTGCATACAAAACTTAAATGAATGTGTGTTTAAGCTTCAGTATAGGCAAAACTTTGGGGAACTGCCGCAGAAACTATCTAAGCCTTATCATGGTAATATTTTAAAAAACTCTATATTCTGCGAACAGGACTGTGCAAGTCTGGAAATTTCTAGAAACTAACAAACTGAATGAACAAATAGAGAAAAAAAGCTTCAGTTTTGAAATTTGTTTGGTTTTTTCATTGCTAACCTTTTCCTTGGTTTCATTGACAAATTAGTATTCTTGATTTTTGGTACAGGTGTTCCTGATATTCATGATTTTTGTTATTCTTGACTTTTTTGTTTCAATAGAGAACTAGCAAATCAATGAAAAAAATGTTGGTTTAAGTCATCTTGTCTTAGAACTCAAAAATATTTTCAGGTTGAACTGCAGACTTTTTCAGAACGTTGGCTTTCTATAGAATATAGGAATTGCAATACTTTGTTTAAAATTGCAAGCATAAAATTTTGGCATATAAATCTCCTCCTTTTAACTCTTACATAGTTAAAAAGTTTACTTTTATCTGAGGAAATGTCTTTCTGATATATGGCTTTAATGCCTGAAGGGAATCAGCAGGTAGGAATCGCACCAGGTGATAGAGGTATGATGGAGAAGGTTGAAACAGTGATTAGGGTTCTTAATTAGCAAGAGTCTACAGGCTATAAATTAGTGCCAGCAGAAGTAATTAAGATACTTTATTTGAATTTGGTGACAAGCATACCTAGGTTTAAGAGGCAAACTTAGTGTGAAGATTAAAAAATAAAGATACTTGTTTGTGAGATGAAATACAGATGTGTTTCAGACATTCGAAGACAAACTAATTTTTTTCTGCTGTTAATAGAAGTTCCTTTTTTATGATCCATTACATTTTTTTCCTGTCCTGTTTCTTTTTTATATATGTATTATCTTTGCTTTATTTCTTCATGAGGACAGGTGGAAAGGATTTGGAGTCAGAGATATGTAGGGAATAACACCTCTCCCTTGTTTACCTGCTTTTACACTCACTTTACATGCAAATGTCTCCTGGGTCCAGAAAACAAAGCATCCTTGGAAGATATTCTTGGTTAGAGCACCCAGTGGGTTTTCAAAGCTCTCTTGTGTTTCTGTTAAAACTATTCTGCTCTTACTGATTACGAAGCGACTGGACACCACATAGTTTGCAAACAGACTGTGCCCTGATCTTGACCTAATGCTTGGTAATTAGGGATCTCCAAGACCTTCAGAGCTTTTTAGTTGCATTAAATATAACTTCCAATTCTTTCTGTAGCACTGTTCCAGAAAATGGAGTCCTGCTGGAGTTGATATGGCCAACAGGCATAAAACTTTTGGGTATTGTTGTTGACTGATGTTTTGACTCAGTCTAAGTGGCAGCTGGGCAGAATAGAATATTTCTTTGTTCTTTTTTTCTTTCTGACGAGTAAACTTTCTGCATTCTTCCTACCAATTCTTTCTCTCCTTTTTTAGGAATATAGATAATAATTTTCAATAGCTTCCCTTTTTGCTTTTCTTGTATCGAAACCATATTGTAATCCTACCATTTTATCTAACTATAGGTGATGGAAAGCTATATGAACAGTATCTTCTCTAATCACATCTAAGTGACCTCTCCTAGTACAATACACTGGTGATTTTAGTGACCTTGCATCTAGCCTAGTTCAGATTTCTTGTTTGTCGTTCATGTGGCACAACCTATTGTTCACATTTTCGATTAGAGTCTTCTTGATGGATAATATATCTGGAGTTTGTTGAATCTGACTCTCAAGATGAGTCACTTTTACTCCTCCTCCCCCTCCTACTCCTCCTGACATTTCTGCATCAGAAGGAGTAATATTCTCTGACTCATTTTTTTTAGAGATCAAAGAGAATTGAGTCTGAGGAAACCATATCCACAAGCATCAAACAGGAAACTTTCAGAATGTTAGAGCAACCTATTGAACACTTTTGTGGCCCCTTACTTTCTGGCTTCTGACAGCTTCCTAGGAACATTTTTTCCCCCTCCTTATCTTTTTTGGTTCAAGAACCAGTAGATCTGAAAAGCAGAGTGCTGAGGAGACTGTTCCCTTTGATTAATAAGTGAATATATTTGCTGTAGAGCCAAGAATGGAACATCTTGTAACTGTTGGCAGCATTACTAAAAGAATAAGTATCCTCATGGAAGGGGGCAGAGCATAACGAGAGTTTTGATCAAGAGAAGACAGTCTTAGAAAGGCTTTCAAGAGTTGTTGCATTACTGTAAACAGCTATCTATTTTCTTCTGGCCATGGTCCAGTGACTGCAGGAACTAAACAAGTCATTTTCAGGCTCATATGATTTTGAAACCGGACATTTTTTTTAGTTACTTGACTTCCTTTCTTCCTTTCTGGCAGAGTTGGCCTGACTTTGTATGTCTGATGCCAGGAATGTGGCATTCATATTTTTTAGCTCAGGAGGTTGCCACTGCAAATCTGCATGAGACAGCTCTCATTTTCCATTCTGAAGTGCTCACATTTGCACTGCTAAAGAAAACTGGAGCGTATCATATGAGACGTTTGGGTTAGCCATTCCAGTGAGTTCATCCCAAGATTAGCAGTAGGAATGAAAGTCCCCATTTAAGCATCTCACATGCAGGGGAGATGATAAGCGCAGGATAGTGCCATCTTAACTTCTCTAGTGTCTATAGAGACATAGTAAGTCCATGCTAGTCCTCCTTCTCCACTACTACTCCTTTAAAGGGGATACCAGGGAAATAGCTGGAGCAAAGCATAGTCTGGCTGTCTCCTTAGTTGTCTTGACTGGATGTCATTCCTGATTGTGACAAGTAAAAGCATTTCCTTGTGTATGCCTTGTATTCTCTGAGCCTAGGACAGAAAACACTTCCTGGCTGCATCCCACCATGGATCTGCTGCATCCAGCAGATTTTTGATGCTGCAGAAAGTCTGGCAGTCTGTGTAGATTCACAGATTTCACAATCTGCTCCTAAGAGCCAAAGACTACCATGTGTGAAGGAAGCCAGACTATTGAGGAAACCATTTGTCCAGGAGTTACTTATATTAAGTTTCAGCCATTTTAATCCCTCTCTTTGTCCCACCTCTCCCTAAAAAAAAAAAAAAAAAGAAAACAAACAGACAAGAATTCAAATGTTCTGCTCACAATCTTCCTTGATTCAATAGATTCTTTGTGTTCTGACTATAAAATTCATCCTTTGGATGTGGCAGTGGCTTTTTGAGTCACAGACATCAGTGGAATATATTTAAAGCACAATTTTGGTACTCGTAGGCAATAATAGAATACATTTGTTGAGCCAAAGTCACATTGGATGTATCAGGGTGATTCTAGAGATTTCAGAGAACATCAAGAAACTTTCTGAATTTTCTGCTTTTCTGGCTGACTGAAAAACAGTGAGTACAATCTAAGGCAAAGTTGCCTCCAAGTGTTTAGAGATGTAGTCCTGATGACTGATGTGTTAGAGGGGTGTGCATGCAGTATAGTTTGTATGAATATATAAGTATGTGTGCATATAGTTATATTTCTTTCAGATTTGGGCATAAGTAATTTGGTGTGGATTTTGTTATTTTAATACCTGGATGCTGTCGTAGGGTTTCTTTCTATATTGGTGGAAGTGATTACCAAAGGAGAGATGCTCATTCTGCTCTTTGAATTGGGTGATTCAAAGGAAGATTTTGCGTAATAATTCCTGGCAGAATACCTTCCAGTATAATGCTATAAAAACATAATATTTGGGAAGGCAAGGAAACTTCATTAACTTTTTTTTTTTTTTTTTTAAATGTATGCAACAGAAATTTCTATTAAGATGCCACAAATCCAGAAAGGGGATCCTTTTTCTAGAATAGATACACTTCAATTGAAAAATCACATATATATCTAAAGCTAAAAATTATGATTATTATAAATTATACATCCATAAATAAATAATATAATTATAAGATATGTAACTTATTAAAATTATATACACAAAGTTGTGTATAAAATATTATATCTATATAAGTCTATTTTTAGATATACATACAAATATAAGGCATATTCTCAAGTCTTTCTTTAGTAGTGTTCTTTTTAATAAAAAGTTTTTTTTGCATTTTGTTTTCTCTGTGTTATGCAGTCTGAAAATCTTTCTATGTAAGGATACCTCTGAAATATTAATTTTGTTTGATGTGTAATGACCTATGGCGAAAGGGAAAATTACTTGAATCCTTCTATTATTATATGACTATATGGAGGATTATTAGTGTACTCATGTGAGCTACATAATTGGTCTCATAACCTGAGTCAGAAGTGACATTTCCCAGATCAGGACTTTAAGCATGTGCCAGCTTTATTAAAATTGCGAGGCTGTCATGAATTTGGCCCCATGTACACTAAAGTTTCACTGACAAGGAACTGCCTCATTTGATTACTCTGAGCACTGCTGGAGGCTGTTTTGTCTGAGCCATGAGGGCTCTGGCTCCTGCCTTTGGGCCACCACAGACCTGTCAGTGGCAGGCTGACAGCTGCGTCTCCTCAGCTTCTGGGACCAGGCTGCAGCTGGTCCTGTTGGAGGAAGTGAGGACTGCTGTGATGCTGCCAGAGCTGCACGGTCTCCTCTTGCCAGTAAGAAGGATGCAGGTTCTTGAAGGACATGGTCCCCATTTGCTCACTTGGAATGAAGATTTAGTTTCTGCACTGGAAGGAACGCGGTGTCTTGCAGCCAGGTTGGGTATTTGGTTTCCTACCTTGTGCGACATTTCTGTGTCCTTTGTCAGACAGCAAAGATGAAGGACAGAACATCACTGCGTCTCCCAGCTGACAGTCAAGACTTGATTCTCACTAGCTTTGAGGAAGGGGAAGAAAAGTGTTTAGTGTTTGAGTTCCCCTTGAAGTACTTAATTTGTAGGTAGACAGTTTGTGGTTCCTGCCGTGTATAAAATAATGCCCAAGACCGATAAAACACATTATTGATTTCAGTTGAAAATGGCTTAGCTTCTCGGTAAGACTGAAAAGAAAATTAAGGGCTGTCTAATATATGTTTTCTGCAAAACACTCATTTTGTTCCTCATCTTCTGTAAACAGATGTTTTGATGTTATTTTATCATAAATTTTTATCATAAATTTTATTAGTCTTCCAGTTTTCCTTTCATACTGCTTGCTACTCCTAGGGTGTCTAAAACGTTGCTGTGTAATAAAATTAAAACTTTGTGAAAAAACTCACCCCCACTAGCAATAATAATAATAATAAATCCCTCATATCTGGTTAGGGAGTTGACTACACTTGTGAAAATTTAGACTTGTCGTTGTAGCAAATGATGGCTGTGAATTGCTTTGGCATATTATCTTCTGTGGTCTTACAATATCATTAGTTCAATATTTATTACGCTTCATTAACTATATACAAGTTGCTAAATGATTTAATTTTCATAAATGGAAGTTATCTTTGCATAATTCTAATAATTAGGACATTTTACTTAGAACTTTGCTCTGTCTCAAAGTCAATGAGAAGAAATTGACTGTTAATGAGAAAACCGGCTACTATTAGAAAGCTATTTAACATAGTTGAGTATTTTTCTTGGGTCCCAAGCAGATGTTGAAGCAAGTGAAATAATAAGGTTTTATTTTTATTTGTAAATACTAATGCTGCTCATTGTGGGCAAACAAAACAAATTCATATGCTTCAAAACTATTTTGTGTCAGTAATCTTGTTTCTTTGAGTTAGGAGTTACCTTCTTCTGGTAACACTTCATGTTGCAGACAGGCATATTATAATAAACAAAGCACAAGCTCTGATGTTTAAAATAGACTGTTATAAACATGCTTTGCTTTTAGATGGATTACACTTGTACCTGTTGTATGTATTATGAATACTGGGATTTCTCTGCAAGAAAACATATCATCTTTGGATAAAATGATCTCAGAGTAAAATATTAATAACCTCAATTATTACTGAAAAGCGGGTTATTCTTGGCTCTCTTACACATTGTTTGTATTAATTAAGTTCCACCAGTTGACACACGATAAGTAAGTACTCATTTATCTTGTTAATAAGTGCAGCAAATACCAATGAGAATACAGAAACTTTTCATCTGCAGTTGCACCTAAGTCTGTTTCCCCGTAGAGCAGACCAAGAGCTGTTTGATATTGTGATAGTTAATGAAGGGACATGGTCACCTTGAATCAAATGTCAATAAGGAGTTCCTGTGTACCAAAGGATTAGAAAATGTCAGTTATCATTAAAAAATATCTTTGTCTTAAAATTTTGCCTTCAAGATTTGGCTAGCACCTGATGGACAAAATAAAAACTGATATAAAATAAAGATAAAATGGCTAGATAGGTCTTACTATAATGTAAGTAATGTATAATGCAAAAAAATATAGTAATCAGTAAAGCTACCTGTTATGGTGGTTTCGATAATTCAGAAGAGTAATAACATGGAGAGAAACTTATCTTTTAAAAATGAGTGATTTTCAATTTACTATTTTTCTTTAAAGCTTCATTTATTTCTGCTAGCCTCCAGCTGAGTTACAGACCAAGGAGGATAAGTACTAAGGACTCCAGTTGTACCAAATGTCCTTGCTGTGATACTGTTTTATTTTTTGTAGTTGAGGCTGTATTAATACTTGGTCTCAAATAACCTTTAAAACACTTCTAATCTGAAATCAACAATGTTAAACCCAATGCTTTCTCATATTTAGCATATGTAATTTTATGCTTATTATTAAACTATACTGAGATATTTTTTAAATGTGTGGGTTTGGAATTTTCCCCATATAGTTACTATATGCTGTTTTTTCCTCATTTTTACTTTAAAAAAACCCAAACCAAACAAAACTGCTTTCCCCAAAGGATGCATAGTTTGGTTGCCTGCTGTTTTACAGTCAGCGCTTGTCATTGATAGACTCATTCTCAGGATGTAATGGAAGAAACAAAATATCCAAATTGGTACTTGCAGATACCTTAGACATAGGGGAAGGAGACCAGGACAGAGGTCCAGGTGCAGAATAATGATGCTTACAGAGCATTTTGAAGAAAGGTAGACTTATAACGGGACCTGGAAAGTGATGGTGTCAATGATATTTAAATATGAGTCTGTGAAGAAACCAAAGTATTGTTCTTCTGAATTTGTAGACTTAGTTTTTTGGTTTAGTAGTCATCCTGGCTTAATATTTCAATAACTATGCTGTAAAAATATCTCCTCTCAAAAACCCTCCTTCTTATGAATAAAATGTGTCATTAGCTTCCTTGAAGTGATTTAAAATAGAAATTATTTTAAGCAAACCAAAGAATGAGTTTATAGAAAAAATGAAGCTGTCATTGGCACATCTTGGCCCTCAGACCTTCTAAAATATCAAGACCACTTTGAAAAAAACCCTGAGGCCCAGCCTATTGATTTTAGCCTTATCTTTCCCATAAGACTACTTATTACACCGAACATGGAACTGAATTCTGAATTGCTTTTCTTTTTTTTTTTTTTTTTTTTTTTGGTAACGTGAATTACTTGATGTGATTTCCCTAGAGAGGCCACTTGAAGTTTGTGGTAAGCTACTGGTTTCTTGGAATTTACTCCTTTTTGTACCCTGTTGGAATTGTAGCTGATCTTAGTATATCTTCCATTAATTAGTTTTAGTGTATTTTCCCTTGTCTAGTTCAATTGTAAGTGTGTAAGTAAAATTCTTTTTCCTTTCCCAGTATTTTGAACTTGCTGATGGGTCTTACTTTCTTCTTTTTCTGTGCTGTGAGCTCCTTCTACCACGTTCATTCTACAAAAGCCTCTGATTCCTTACTGCTTTCCTTTATCGTGAAAAAGCAATACAGGGCAGCTGGTCCAATAAGTTACTTAGAGATCTCATCTGTTTTTCTTTATTTATTGTTTTTTCATTGTCTGATATATTTTTCCTGAAAGTTTTGAAGTCACATGCAGCATGATGTTTTTTAAAGAAAAAATATATAACTTTTTAAAATCAGAAACTGAAAGCTAAAATTCAAGGTCCTTATTTGTGCTTCTCCCCGGCTCCAGCATGTGTCCTTCCCAGAGTCTGCAGTCCTTCAAGGTAAACCTGTTCCAACATGGGCTCTCTGTGGGCCACAGTTCCTTCAGGAAATATCAATCTCCTCTGGTATAGGGGTCCTGCACGGGCTGCAGAGGGACAACTGCTTCACAGTGGTCTTTTTCATGGGCTTCAGGGAAACCTCTGCCTGGAGCACCTCCTTCCCCTCCTTGTTCTTGGACATTGGTATCTACAGACCTTTTTCACACTTTTTTTTTTTTTCCTCTCCTCCTGTTCACTGCTGTTTGGTGGTTTTGTGCTTGCTTAAAGACTTTTTCCAAGGGGCACAACCACCTTGGCTGAGGGGCTCAGCTGTGCCCTGGGGTGGGTCAATTGGAACCAGCTGGAACCGGCATGGGGCAGCACTGGCCTCTCCTCACAGAGGCTGCCCCATAGGCCCAGCTAAACGTACCTGGGCAGGGACATCCTCTTCAGTGGGCCAGAACTGATTCGTCCAATACCTGCAGTAATTGATTCGTTATCTTTCCTTCTCTTCTTTCCTTTGTTCCTGATGCATGTTTGTAGGCAGTTATCTAAGGGAGAGATGGAACAGTGCATGGCATGTGATGGGTTTTAGTTCTGGTGCCACTGGAGGTGACAGTGGCACTGGGGTTCAACCACTACAGTGATGGGGGGTCCTCATGTTACCTATGAATATACATAGAATACAATAGAGTCTTAATTTCATTCTAAAATTTGTCAGTTATCCAGAAAGGCCTTGGAGATATGTCCCTCTAAAGTGTAGCGCTCCCTTGGAAGCTGCTGAGTCTGTTTTGCTTGTCACACTGAAGTATTCTGCTGAAGACTGAACATCCCGATTCATAAACAGTTTCCAGCCCTGACATCTCTGAAGAGAAATAATGAGATAAAAAGTTAAGTTGTTTTTTTACGGAAATGTAAACCAAGCATTGGCAGAAAAGGGGAAAAACACCAGAAAAAAATCCCAAACCAATCTAACAAAAAAACCTTCTTAGTCCTTGAAGTATCAATTGACTCTTGATCCAGTCAGCTATTTCTGCTTTCTGTAAGAATTGATTTTTGTCTTATGTAGAAGGACATAAGCTTGACCCTTTAAGCAGATTTAGGTTGATAAAATCCTAACACATTTCATTCAGTGATAGTTTGAGCCTACTGAGTTACATACATCAAAAATGAGTTACATTTTTATGCCTACATATTAAAAGTTTTGTAGATTAGAACAAATCTACACATTTCTCTTTCTAATGTCAGTGCTAGAAACTAAAACATTTTTACTTTATAAGTATATGCATGCATTAAAAAGAAATTGAGAAAGTTATTACTCAAATTTGGAATTAGAATTAAAGTTCAAACTGAATATTAATTACAATATTTCTTTAACATTTTATTCCACGTGTTTGCTTTTTTATATCTATACCTAATGTAGTATTTAAATCTTAATTAAAAAAAAAAAAAAGAAAGGAAAATTACTTTATATTACTCAGAAATCTAACCCACTTGATCTTTGCATAAAATGTATTGATAAAGAAGCGTGTTTATTATTCATGTTTCAGTAAGACTCAGTGATTTCTAAAATTGAGTAACCATGGAAACACAACTGGGTAACATAAAGAAGAAAGTGCAGGGGTAAATTTACAGATTGTCTTTTAATCAGAAGTTATTATGTGGATTCTGTTTTTACAGTATAATTGAATTCAGTTTTTTAACTATTGTCTTACCAGTTCATATGTGTGTAAGTATATTTATATTCTATATATAGATATTCCAAACCTTAAGTAAGAGAAAAAGAAAATAAAAAAAAATACAAAAAAAAGAGTTAAGTATACATTTTTATATATACTGGCTGAGAGAGCTGGGATTCTTTATCTGGAGAAGAGAAAGCTGAGGGAGATCTTATCATTACTTCTGAGTATCTAACGGGTGGGTTGAAGGAGGAAGGAGCCAGAATCTTTTCAGTGGTTGCCAGTGAGAAGAGAGGGGCAACATGCACAAGTTGGAATATAGGAGGTTCCACTCAAATATGAGAAAAAACTTCTTCACAGTGAGGGTGACAGAGCCCTGGAAGAGGCTGCTCAGGGAATTCGTGGAGTCCCCGTCTCTGGAGATGAAATTTCAAGACCTGCCTGGTCTTGAAAGGATGCAGCCCTGAGTAACATGCCCTGAGTAACATGCTCTAACATGCTCTAGGCAACCCTGCTTCAGCAGAGGAGTTGGACTAGATGATCTTTATGGTCCCTTCCAACTTCAAAAAAATTCAGTGAAATTCAGTGAAATATATGCATACATATATAATGCATGTATATGAAACATAATTAGTTGAAATAAATGTTTCATGTAATTTTTTTACAGCCTTTTTTCTGATTTTTTTTTTTTAATTCAGTAAGTTCTAGCCAGAAAACTTAACAGCTTTTCCCCCCTCCCCTTTTCTTTTGTTTCATAGAACTTATTTCTTCTAAATTAGAGTTTGAGAACTCTTCCTGAGTTACAAATTAATTTTAAAAGGCAAATTTGTAAAGCATTATGTGATATAATACTCCAGTAGGCAGAGCATTAGGAGGATCACAGATGGATTATTGGACAAAAGTGTAATAAAAATGTTACAAATGTAAGGTAAAGTCAGTTTCTTGTTACTGTATAAAGCATATGTTGTTTTTAATGTGATGTGTTGCAGAACTGTAGGCTTTTGCGTAGTACTTGGCACACATTCCAGTGTCTGTCTTTTATATTGCTTGTGATTGTGGACTGAAAATATGTATTTGCTTTTTTAGAAAAGTATGCCCCGGGTATTTCTGGACTATGCTATTCATATAATGGCCTGCTGGGTAGTGTTTTCTCTTCTATATATCATTGTGAGCCTCAGTCTACTATCTTTTTGTAATGTTTTTAATTCACATGAAGAGATACCTCCTTCTATGGGCGACAGACTGGGCAACGAGGTATTAGAAAGCAGCCCTGAGGAAAGGGACCTGGGGGTGTGTATGGACGAGAAGCTGGACATGAGCAGGCAGTGGGCACTTGCAGCCCAGGCGGCCAATCGCATCCTGGGCTGCATCAAAAGAAGTATTGCCAGCAGGTCCAGAGAAGTGATTCTCCCACTTTGCTCTGGTGAGACCTCACCTGGAGTACTGTGTGCAGGTCTGGAGCCCTCAATATAAGAAGGACATAGACCTGATGGAACGGGTCCAGAGGAGGGCCACAAAAATGATTAGGGGGTTGGAGCACCTCTGCTACGAGGACAGGCTGAG
>BJBW01008590.1:0-14138 GCA_004320125.1 Scolopax mira | reverse complement strand
GAACACAAAAATGGTTTGGTTTTACCTCAAATGGGGACATGAACAAATTTCTAAATACAGCAGCTCCGATTGGTGTTAATAATAGAATTTAGTGTTGTGATTTTGGAAGAGAAAGTATTTTGTCATAAAATCTGTGATAAGATTTAAAGGACTTGGATAATCATCCCATTTGTTTTAATAAGAGCTGATATCACTACAGAAAATATTAGAAGAATTAACTGCCATACAGAATTAATAACTCATTGTAAAATGTAAGTATCTCAGCTATTTCTGCTCTTTTTATTTCAAGAGAAGCATTCTGGCTGGCAAAACTTGAAACAAGCTGTTGGTGTGTTTTCTGTCAGTGACAGTTTTGCCCCTTGCTGTGGAGGCTATTTTTGAAAGTTGAGAGTGGAGCAGTGCAAGAGACACATTGCAGAATAATAGGTAAAAAAAACCATAAGAATTTACATACGCAACTACCCATTATTTGCTTGCACATCTGTCTTTTTTGAATGAAGTGCTAAAAAGGGCACGTGAGTGTTGGTGGTATGTGGTGGTGGCAGGACAGCCTTGAGACATTTTCATACGTGCATGGCGGATACAGCCAAAACACCTACAGGAATCACAACGTGCAATGGCCCACAGCAATCTTGCTGTTCTCCAGTGACAGAACTGAGTAAGCGCTTCCCGATTTGAGGTGACATTTAGGGTGGGCTGGTCTTTACCCATTAACCTGAGAGCTCTTCCAGGGTAAGAAATATGACACTAGGGCACTCAGCAGCTAAGTGACCTGGCAGCCCTTCAGATGGTAAATCAAGTTTTGATTTTCTTTGCTGAACAGGCATGTGGTCTTTTGGTGCCTTCTCCCTGCAGTTCTAAGTCTGCAAGGGGAATTATGTGCAAGCCACATTTGTACAAACAAACAAGGCACAGTGTATACAAAGCATGCTGTAGGCAGAGCTTTGAATTTAATAAGTGTGGGTTGGGAGATGAAGCCCATGGTGCTGGTTGTTGCCTCAGCAGATGCAGCTCTTTTCAATTAAGTTTATAAGCAAATATAACTTCTTACATCATTAAAAGATCCCAAAGAGTTTCTCACTCCATGGTGGTACAGTATATACTGTGTTTTGACTGGATTCTATCCTTTCAATTCCTCTGCGGTTGCCTTTCTTTTTTTTTCTTCTTGATCCCTCTTTGGTTCTTCAAGTACACAGTTGGGTTTCTAGCATGAATGTGAAAATTCCTTTTTATTAAGTCACAGCTACCACAGAGTTTGTTTGAGGATATTTCAGGTAGTCCAGGAGAAGAAGAAGAAAAATTTTTGTTCACTCTGTATTTTTTGTTGTCTGGACTTAACTGAATAGCATTTTTATTTTTTTTTTTCTTTCATTTAAAAAAAACAAAAACAACAGTTCTCAGATGAAGAGGAAATACAAGCTACAGTTAATATTTACTAATACATTGGAAGAAATTGCAAGGTAAGACAATAATTAATTTGCTTGATCAATTAAATTCCTGATCTGTTTAATGTGGAGAGTTATGCTTCTGTATTTGGAAGACACTGAAGAGAACAGAGTACAGCACTGTTTTATGGCCCTTGAGGGATACTGGCACAGTGTGGAGAAATTAAGAAATTTTATGGAAACCAGCTCTATCTCGTGGGTGTGATGATGCTACAGACATAGATGTATTCACCTGTATATCTTATGAATTCCTTAAAAAAAAAGGCTGACTGGTCAGATTTATGAATTGGAAATAAATTATTTTCTGAAGGGGCAAAGCAAAGTCAGACCATTTCTGAGTCTTCCTCTCTGACAAAAGAAAACACTGTCCTTTGAGCAGTTTTTGTGTGGCAATGGCCCTGTAAATTTGGGGCAGTGACAGGACCTGTGGGTAACAAGGGCTGAGGAGATAATAACCAGTTGTTCTGGAGAGCTGCCTTGATCACCAGGAGCTGGGGCAGGCTGTGCAGAGCACATTTCCACGCTCAGCCGTCTGTTCTCCATTGCCCTGTGCAAGTTAGGGGACAACAGTGCATTGCCTTCTGATGGCAGCAACAGTCAGGAGATGAGGGAGAGGGAAGGGAGTTCGAGTAGATGTCCTGACCTTGCAACAGCCCCAGTACTTTGCTTGAGCTTTGATATTAGTTATCAAGGGCTTTTTTTCTGAACCTTCAGTTGTTAAAATTTGGCCAGTCCACAGAATCAAAGATTACAGCTCAGTTTTTTTGTTCTGACTTTCTGCTCTTGGTGACAAAAGAGCTAGGAGGATTGTTTTAAAGGTAATCCCTTAGCACTTATCTTTGGCCTCCAGATAGCACAGGCTGTTGCTGAGCAAGCAACTAGCTATGATGTGTAAAACATATTCATTAGAAGTACTGACAGACTGCAGTTTGTCTCTGAACTCATGATTAACAGTAGAAAGGAAGGGGTTTGTGTGGGGGCTAAAGTTTTAATCTCCAGCCAGGAGTTGCATGAGTAAATCCTGTTAGAAAGAAAAGGATCTGAGCATATGGATTTCACACACCATTTTGACAATGCCCCCATTAAAGACTTTGTGTGAATAATTCAAACCACACAATGCTGGTAAATTCAAAACAGAATAACGTGTGGCACAATACATTTCACAAAATGTATTTGTTCATTCATGCATTCACAAAATTGTGTTCAAAGATTTTATTTTTAGCTTGAAATGGATTAGATATAATTTTAGAAGGATCGAGGTTTATTGGGGATTAATAATTGAAATCCTTCTCTCCTATATTTAACTTTCATTACCACTGAATTTTTAAAAAAATTAGTGAAATGTCACTAGTTGTGAGGCAAAGGCAGTTGCTACAGGAGCTGCATATTTAGCCCCCGATAAAAGGAATTTCTTTCTTCTGAGATTTTCTTTTCTTTTCTTTTCTTTTTTTTTGGAAGAGAACAGGCAAAATAATGCAGGAAATTCTATTACTGAAAAGTCAATAAACAACCTGAGCAACGCAGGATGCTGATGTCTTTGTCTCAAGACATGACTTTCAGCTTGTTCAAGATGTTTTAGTTTTATAGCTAAGACCAAAATCCCAAGTTCTCTTCTTAAATATCTGCATCTTTTCCAGATTTTTCTCCTGTTAGTAATAGTAGCAGTTTTATACTAGGAAATGTGCTGCACAGTTACCTTATGACCTTAATTTTGAACAGTTAATTATGGAATTTTGGGGTTTACTCATTTAGCTTTTTTTCTTTCCTGACTTTGTGTACTGAAGTGTTGTTATAATGAGTTTAATTAAGCGAAAATGGATGTTGGCTTACAATGTTTCAAAAGGTTGCTATACACCAATGACTTATAATTAAGTGAATTTAATGTAATAGTAGGAGTCATTCACAATCAAGTTGCTTGTAACAAACATTGTTTCATTAAATGACAAGCCCTTCCAATTATAAGGAAAACAAACCAAAGCCCAGTTTTGCTAGCCAACAGGATGTTTACATTACAGAGAATATCAGTTTATTCATGAGCTGTTATTCAATATGTTAAAAAAGTACTATCTGGGGTGTCTGGAAGGGGTTGGATGTGCCTAATTTTGTTGTTACTTGTTGTTTTGATGACGTGTAGTTATGGTGAGGGCAGTGATGACTGGTTAAATGTAGAGAAGAAGCCCCAGAGAAAGCTTCGTGGCTTAACTGTATAGGACAACACACTTTGGATATGGACTACTTGAATTCTGCTCATTATGAGGTAAGACTTTTAGGGCTCAAATGTGTAATTTAGAAGCATGCAGTGAGTGCATGCATATAAAACAATGGGATTATTCAGATGAGTAACTACCACACTGTTGCAGATTCAACCAACCATATTTTATAAAGCAATCAAGATTTTGTTGTGTGCCATTGGTGCAACAGTTTGTGCTTACATGGGTGCTTTTAAATAATGTTTTTGTATACATCAAAATGCTTATACAGAACTGCCCACCCTGTCTGTAAATGTGAGGAAGCCTTTTGGGGGAGAATGTATTTTTATGTGTGTTTGAAGAACATGTACCATACACACTGGGGCCTTGCCATAGTTAGTGCAATGGAGGACAATAACTACAGCACATTCAGTTGACACTTTTCTGTGGAAGATGCTATGCCATAGCTCCTTCCCTCTCACCACCACTCCTGTGCACACACACTTTTCTGAAGCCCAAAGGACTGATTGTTAGAGCCAAAAGGAAGGGCACAATTCTGCTTTCATGGCAGTCAGTCAGAACAGCGTCAGCATCTCCGATGGCATTGATTTAAACTTAGACTTTGGGGACGTGCATTAACAGAGGAGAAATGCTGCATGTGCAAGTACTGTGGGTAAAAAGAAATAAAGATATCAGATTTCAATACTGTAACACTAGAATTCTTTTGAGTCCTATTTCCACACAAGGTAAAAGAAAGACTTCAGTGTAGAACTTGTCATTATTTAACCAAACATGTAAAATTAGAATTATAGTATTTATTTCTCCATTTGTTGGTCTCAGTTATTCCAGTCTTCACAATAAACAATTCTGGGAGAGAGGGATTAGAAGCAGCTGCAGGTCTCCGCATGATCTGAAGCTCACAGTAGGAGTATAAGGAATTTAAATATCATTAATTTTCTTTTCCTTTGCTCCTCTTCCCCCTCCTTCCCCATGCCATTCTGCATGGGAAACAATCAGTCATTCAGAGCCATGGACAATGACCCCCTACCTTTCACAGCCCATATCCAAAAATCCTTTAGCAAAGCAGACCTGGACTCCAGCTTGCTCAGCACTGCTGGAAGTCACATTCTATGCTGTCAGCCGCTGGGATTCATGAATAACAGGCTTGCACTGTACACCAAGTACCTTCAATCAGTTGTCAGAAACAGTGGCTGACCACTGCCTGAGCACTCTATATACTTCCACTTTTGTTTTAATGCCTTTTCAGTGCTCACAATGAGCCTGTGGAACCTCAGTGGAATTGATTTTTTTCTGATTAAAATGTTGTTGCTTTAAACCCATTTTTGCAGAAGGGATGCCAGCCTGAAGGGTGCAGCATGGCCAGGGTACACTTCTGGTGATTGATATAACTTCACTTCCTTGATGATTATCCCGAATAAATCTCATTGGTATTTTCAGCCATGATGTAGATGCCCTTTACATCCATATAAATCTTCGGGGCAAGAGAAAATTGGCCAAGTCCAGACATTGATCTTGTGAGGTAAATTGTACCTAGGCAGCAGGGGCTCCATTGATAAACAATGAAACAATATAGATAACTTACCGTCTTACTTTTAATCAATGCAGCTTCTCACAATGCATTATTCTAGCAATGGGTTTAAATCACCGTGCACTATAAGAGTTGTTTTCAAAACCTTTTAATCTAATTGGAAAATCTTCCTTTCTACTGGTAATAAACACTCACTAAACTGTCTGCACCTAATTGAGCTGTAGTAATTTATGTGAGCTCCCCACTGCTTTTTCTTCCTTTAATCAGACAGACTGCTTTATGACTTTAACTAATGAAAGCTAAGACTTTGCCAAGTAGATTTGATCAAATGTCACTACTGAATAAATCTTTATTAACACTGACATGTCCCACAACCTCCCTATGTCCTACTTCATCATTAACTCAGAGCAACATCATCATAGAAAGGTGATGGCCACTACTTTATTTACATATATTATCAAGCAGTAGTCATCAATGTCACACCAAACAAGAATGGGAAAAGACAATTTATTGGAGATTTTTGTCAGGTTTTAATAATAGTAACTTTTTTTCCTAGAAAGGAGATCTCAGTACCCTAGATGTGCTAGAAAGGCCATGTACGTTCATAGGAAGTTTTCCCTATTGTTGTAGCTATTCACATTGGGCGTTCCCCTTGTATAAATAAGCATTACTTCCCACCTAGCAGTGCCTTTCAGAGGTACGCAAACTGGCTTAGGTTGCAGGAACTGTACAACTTCTTACCACAGGAGTATCAGTGATCCAGATGTATGTTACCTAGCACAAACTGTCTGAAGGTATGGCTGGATACTAACCTAAGTAATAACTGTCATTACTAAATAGAACAGTAAAAAGTGTTCATCAACCAGAATTAAAGTTATGGGGGAGGGAGAAGTAAATAAGTCGCCTGTGATGCAAAAAAACCCAACTTGATGGTGCAAGAAATATTTATTTGAACAAAAAAGAGGTGGATGTTAAGTGTTGTGACAGAATTAGAGGCAGGCAAAGGTACTGGAACATCTAAAGATGCCCATGGATATCAAAAAAAATGACAAAACCAACATTTTTGGATTTTCATCATTGACTGACATGACATTTTTTAAACATAAAGAAATCAGAGGTGCCAAAGGAAATACTCAGAATACTGGCTGTAGGTATTTTACTGTGCTCTCAGCATTAATGCCCCTTTTAAATTGATTCTGTACCACTTTTTACTGGAAAATCAGTGGGAATGAAGCCTTTAGAAAGTCTTTGTGTGGCTTGTCAAGCATTTAGTAAGTGGTAAAAGACAAAAAAAAATAAGAACATGAAACTGGTACGTTTATGGGAATAGGGATGAGTGCTGAAAGATGAGGTGGGAAATGTATATTGAAATGGAGTTGTGTGACAGGGGCTGGGATGACAAGGACTTTAATTTTGTAAACCAGACGAGAAACAGCCAAAGAACAGCTTGTAGTGGCCAGTGATATGGTCATATAGGTTAAAAAGAAAATAATTTTCACAGCTGTGTTTGTCAGAGGTCTGGTGTCTGGCAGGTAATGAAGACAGGACAAAGATGTTAGCAGACACGCATGTGCCCAGCTGCACACAGTTTTGCAGAAAAATATTAAATGTGCTGTGATTTTGAAGACAGAACAGACCCACTGACCCGGCTCAGTGTTTTCATTGAAAAACTGCCTGAGTGATGGTTTTGCAGAGTGCATGCACTATTGAATTATACCTGCTAAACTCTCCAAATGTTTTCTGCCTGCAGCATCTATGGGTAACAACTGTCTTAACTGTCCATATGTGTGCACGCATGAGTATGTAGTGGGCCTGAATCCATCTCTCACAAACACTATGTGTGAGTGCCCTTCTGAGAAGCTCTGTGCTCCCTTCTACTGTCAACATTTTTTGGTTGCATGGAATGACAATGCAGTCAAGGTGAGGAAAGATGAGGTAGGACAAGGATGGATAAACCAACACTTTTATACAATGAGATGGAGAGACAAGAAGAACTTTAGCTGCAAGAGAGAGAGAGAGAGTGCTTCTAGATTTTCTTTAGGCCTTTGTCCACTGTTTGCAACTTTTATAACTATTTTCATCAAGGGATAACTTTTCCCAAGGTTAATATTAGCCTCTGGAATGTGTTTAACAATCATTGTTTGGCCTTCTGTCCTAGATGAAATAGACAAAATATATAAAATAAATGTAAGTCATAGATTACTTTGGAGAAGAGCTGGAGCCTGGCCAGAACTTTGTTTGCCAAGGGAAGATTTTAGCTGGAGAGAGCTTTGTTCACTTGCATTCCTGAGGGTTTTATACTGTGTGGCTCTAATGCTGGAAGATAAAAGGAAAAATCATAGGAGGTGATTTACATTATAGGAATTATTTAGGTTCTGTGTTTCTTTAATCATGAGAAATAATGCCAGTTCTGTTGTACAAAATAACTCTGACTGAGGAAGGAATATTGTCTAAAAGGTGAATATGAAAGTACATTTGCTGAGCATACCTAGAAAGGGCAGGAACATGTAGAGATTTAAAAAGAGAGATATCTGCTAGCCTGTGGTTAATACTATTTATTTTTTAGACTGAATATACCACCTACATCTATCAAGTATATTTCAGAAGAGCTTGATATCTGTCAAGCATATTCCAAAAGTGCATGATTTTAACTTGGAAATAATTTTTAACATGGAAATAATTTTTAACATGGAAATAATTTTCTGTTGTAGATACTGTGACTTGGGTTTTGAAAGCACTGTCGACTACTCTTATATTTTGGCCTGGTAAGATGTATCTCTCAATAGCTAATGTTTTATGTTGGCAAGAAAAGATGTGGATGGATACTCTAATCAGTGCTTAATAAGAAAAGCTATGTGGTCTGTCAAAGAAAAAAAGAAAATCACTTCTGGAGCTGCTGAGCTATTCTGTAGCAATTGTAGATGTCCTAAAGTTTTGGAAAGCTCCATGACTGGAAAGTACATGGTATAGATATACACATGCTTCTGTGTGCATGTATATATGACAGAGGGTAGATAAGTTTATGTAATTACTCATGTTACAGCCCTCTGTTACAATTGATCCACTATAAGAAAAGAAATTACCTTGCTTTCAGACACCTGGTACACACATAAATGCCAATTGAAAAAAATTGTGTATATGCAGTTTCTGAGAAACAGATATCACAGAATTCCATTCATCCATAATTTGTCTTTCTGGGTTATTATCTCTGGGTTATTTTAAAGAGAGCATCCAGCATCCAGCATACCCATTAAAATATGCACATTATCCATTTGGGGTGATTACGTGCAGTCACTGCTTTTCCTTGTTTTCTTTTCTTCTGGTTTAGCTTACTGAATATGAAAAGATGCTCAACTTGAGTGTGCATACAAACAGAATCAGAGAACAGAGCATGTTTTACAGCTTACGCTGTGTACTAGAAACCTAGAACCTGTATATCAATGACACAGTTTTATTTCTCTTTCAATGATGGAAGAGAGAAAAGGATGAACTACAAGATGATCAGAAAGCATTTTTCCTCTGCTGCTCCTTGATATACTATTCTCTGTAATATAAATGCCGTAATAAATTCATACTTTCTGTTTGTTCCATGTCTTGGGGTCAATGTTTATCATACTCTGTGGAACTGGCTTTATTTTGTTTCAGTGAAAGACTGTGAATTTGCTCCAGCCAGTTTATCTGATTGTTTGTTCTGCTCAGCTAAGCAAACCATGCAAGTGTGCCTTAACTAAATTACCTGCTGCAAGCCTATAGTGATGTCATTTAGTAGAGACTCCTCCATCTGTTTTATTTTATTCCCTTTCTTGTATCTTTTCCACACTCATTGTTCATTAAAAGTGGTTGGAAACACAAATAATCATAAAAAGAAGCTTTATACAGTTTATCCCAGCAAGCATCTCTGATCATAATTCAAAGAATAAGCTTTCCTGACCTAAAGTCAATTTATTAAAACAGTGTTCTTGGCTTTCAAGTAGTCTCCAAATTAATAAATTGAAAGGATTACTGATCTGACTGTTAGCTATTTTCACTAATTTTATAGAACTGGACATGATATGTAACCAAAGCTCCGGTTTTGATTAAGAATAATTGCAAAACTTAGTTCGCTTCCTTAATTGAATTTATTTAAATCTCAGCCACTAGGAATAAAGTGTGGGCAGATTTCTTGGAAAGAAGAGATGAATGGTGAGAGTGGAACAGAACAGAAACCAATTTCAAAAGTATTATACAGCTATAAGAACCTACTTAATGTATTTTATTTCTTTTGAGTTTCTGAACTACTCTGAGTATCCTATGCTAAATCTTTTTAGGGACTGCGTATGAGAAGGGATTTCCCAGCTGGTCAGGGAGACTGATGGCTTAAAAAGCTACAGCTGAGCTATCATCACACAGTCCTCTTGGAGAGCAGAGCTTAACAAGAAATATTCTGACAAATATGAAAGACCACTTCTCTTTGATAAGGAATATCATCAACCCATCAAGATACAGATAGGTAGATGAAAATTTGCAGGCTGCATTTGTAACATATTCCACAGTTTTATTTTTCTCATTGTCATGTCATGCCCTCAGCTTGATATTCTATATTTTGCTTTCCATGATGGTGTGAAAGAAAGTGAACTCAGTTTCAAATGATTCAAGACTGAGATGTGTGTTTTCCTAGTCTCATTTGCCAAAAGAGTCTTCCTTGCCAAAGAATCTTTAAAACAAGTCTTGCTGAATCAGGGAACACTGTTATTTAAAACCTTCCCTCAATTGCAAAAACACTGAGGAAAGGAGTGGATGAGAGGATACCTGCCTGGAGTTACAGATGTGTCTGTATTATTAAGAATAAATATCTCAATTGTCATTTCTCAAGATAAGATGCAGGTAAGTGTGTATAGCCTGAATCTAAAAAACTACATGAAGATAATTTGTCACTTATTTTCCTTTTGAAAAACTTCTCAATACTTTCTAGAACTGCAGAATTACTTCTATGCAGAAACAGAATGAAGAATTAATTAAATGATTCACTTGTCCTAAAAGTGAAGCAAAATCTCTAATCTATCTCAAAAATATTTTCGTTTTCAAAGTTAATTTCTAGTGAGAATTCAGAAAAAAGTTGAATTGTGTTGATTAGTTAACTAATGTTATGCTGGTCTGTTTTGCTTAATCAGAGATAAGATTCAAAGTTTTTCATCCTCATGAATTGCCAGGAGCAGTGTTTACTTTGTCAAATGGAAGAAGGAGAAATGAACTGTTAAGCTTAAATCCAAGATTTGAAGAGGTTGGTCATACCAAGAGAACTTGTGGGTGACCCATCCCTGGAAACATTCAAGGTCAGATTGGATGGAGCTCTGAGCAACCTGATCTAGATGAAGATGCCCCTGTTCGTTGCAGGGAGATTGGACTAGATGACTCTTAAAGTCCCTTCCAACCCAAAGTATTCTATGAGTCTAGGGTAATGTGTTTTCCTCTGGAAATCTCATGAACAATGAAATCATAAATTAATTTTTTTTTTAAGGATTTACTTTTAAAATTTTTAAATAAAAATTTTTAACAGATAGAACTAGTAGTGTTTTAGGATGGAAATTTGTATTCTTTTCTGATGCTCTGCTCTATACTTACTTTCTTGTCCCTCAATATTAAACTTTTGCAAGGAAGACACTTGCCAAAGCCAGCGTTTTTTGTTATTTCAATGTTATTACTATTTGCAATTACTATGGGAAGAGTATGTATCTTTTCACTTGGCTTTCCCCAGTAAAGTGCATATTATGCCCAGACCAGCGCCATTAGGCTTTAGGCAGAAAATATGACTAAGTGTTTAAGTTTCATACTAATGTAATTTCAGATAGTAATAAGACATCTCCCTCCAAAATCTATCTTTTTTTTTTTCCTAGATCAATAAACTGGAAAAAAAATATTTACTGAACCAATTTACACTTAAAGCTATAAATACTGTTTTAAACTAAAATGAATTTTTGTTACTGTTTCAAATATGATTAATTTGCTTGTAATGTAGTTTTATACCTATTGCTTTGTACTCATACACTTCTGTTGCAGAAGGCAAGCTGTCCTGTAAATTAGTAAGCATTAGCAATACCTTGGGAATATTAGAATTTAGCAATACCTGGGAAGAAAGAAGCCCAGTTGCCAATTTTTCAGTGGGATAACTACACTTCAGACCACATCAGTCCATAATCAATGTGTGTTTTCTAAGGAATCTTCATCTGCACAGATAAATATGAAATCAACTTTTAAATTGAATGAAAGATTGAGTAGAGTGGAGATATGATTGACAGATGTAAAAACATTTTCTTTGTGAAAATTATTGGTGTTAAAGGGATCTTCCATTTGTGAGAGAAAAGTGATAATAAACTGGAAATTACAGGCAAGCCAGTCTGAAAGGTAGCATCTATATGTTGCAGTGAGAGAGGTAAAAACTACTAAGGGAGTCATTCTCTGTTCTTGATCTTTCAGGCAAAGATTCAAAGTGCAATATATTTCACATACATATCTAAATCACAAACATCCTTGCTTGAGTTAATTGTCTAGACTGCCTTTGTAGTCAATGGGGAGAAATGGGCACTTCCAGCAAGGGATTCACCTGACAGACTATCCTTGAATGAGACGAGTCATGCCCCAGATGTGTGTCCCCAGGTGTCTAAATTTGGCTGATATGAATCTTGCCCAAATGCCTTCTGTAAAATATGGTTTGTTCATTCTTGGGCAACTGCAGTCAGAGTTGGACTGGAGGGCAAATTCTGCAGTCCAGCTGAGCCTCCAAGGATGCTACTGAAGGAAGACCAATCAGGCCTGCAAGGCCTTAAGCTCTGTGAAGTTTGAGATCATATGCCCTAAAGTACTCCCTTTGATTTTTATAAAGTGTTTAAGAAAATCACTGTCTCTTTTGTATCTACAAATCAATCAAGACCTATCCAGATTTACCATACTCATAGATGTTGATGTCCTCTGGATAGAGTTATAGTTAAGAAGAAGGAAACATTATACTGAAGTAAATTATATATATAATAAAAATTACAGAGAAGAACATAAATATAAAATTTAGAAAATTTACTAGGTAAGTGGAAGCCTTCAATTTTTATGCTTCCACATTATATATCATTACAATTCTATCCAGCTGTTAATTTTTTGAAACTTGGTTAAAGTGCTATATTTAAAGGTCACACTGTATTTATATTTGCTTGAGTTTATGGTATTCTGAACATTCTGAACATGAATTTGATAAAACATGTTGCAATAATATTTTGTGAAAATCACAGAACACCCTGAAACTAAATGTCAGTGATCAGCTGTTCTTTGGGAATTGCAAGAATTCACAGTCAGCTATATATTTTTTTTCTTAGAGTCCCTGTGTGCCAATTTTACGTCAGTTCCTGGGGATGCCTATGTGAAAAAAGAGATTTGTGTTATTATTTACAGGCTGCAAAAGTAAGGTAAAAAATTTAGAAGTGCGTGGGTTTTTTTTTTTCCTAAATAAAATGTAGCTGAATTGTAAAACATGAAGATGATGGTTTTGTTCCATATAAATTCCCACTACAATAAGGATAATGGATGCTGATCCACAGCTCAGATTAACAAGATAACAGGTCAAGAAATGTCAGGTCTGATCCTCTCATGTGTTGAGTTGCTGACATCTATCTTTCCCTCTTTTCCTAGGGTTTTATATTTTTTTTATGAGGGTAGTTTTGTCTTGAGTTACACTTATAACCAACACATGTTCTCTTCCCCACACATTACTAGTGTGGTAATAATAATAGTAATAACTAGTACAATAAAAACAGCTCAACAAGTTCTTACACTAAAGTTAGATTATGCAGTGGATCTTAACAAACTAGACCCTGGGTACCCCATAGCTGAATAGCAAAGACTAACAAACCCCAGGTTACAGCTAGTGCTGAAGAAGATGTCCATAACATAGAAAATAACTAGTCTGTCACATAAAGAAGCCTGCTTGGGAGGCTCGGTATATTTTGAATTTGGTTGAGTGTTCTTTTCTGATCAAACTGCCAAAGAGGAAAGCAGGTCACCCTGGCCATGCTTTTGCACTGTGATTCTAGCTTTTTGAAATGTTGGAAAATTTTCAGCTGGTCAGTTTTTATCTTGAATTGAATTCATGCCATGGAGTCCATCTAGGCTGTTCTCAATACCTCGCTCCTTGCTTCCTCCACCTCCAGTCTCAAGATATCCTCAATCACTCAGACTCTCAGCTTATGCACCAGGGTCTGAAATACTGAACTGTAGCTGGAGAGACAAAAATAGCAACCGCCCATCATTTACCAGCTTGACAGGCCTCCCAGCCAGCCGTGCACAGATTGCTCTTCCTGCCTGTGCTTTGAGTGTGTCTCATGCAGTAATGGCAACAGGGCACCCTTGGCACGGCTTCACTTGGATACTATGAAGAAATGCTTTTACTGTCAATGTGTGATGTGAATTAGAATCACATTGTTCTACTTAAGGACTGATGTGGTTTGCCACTGTTTCACTGAACCCCTGCTCTAACCATCCCTTCTCATCCTTTTCACTCTACCGTGGTTTCTTGTCTCTTAAGGCACCAATACACGTTAGGCATGGATCTGCTGGAAACAAGTTCTGAAGAGAAAGATCTGGGGGTCCTGGTAGACTGCAAAATGTCAATGAGCAAGCAGTGTGCTCTTGTGGCCAGGAAGGCCAACGGAATCCTGGGCTGCATAGGGAAGAGTGTGGCCAGTAGGTCGAGGGAAGTCATTCTCCCCCTCTCCTTGGCACTGGTGAGGCCACAAGTGGAATACTGCATCCAGTTCTGGTCTCCCCAGTTCAAGAAGGACAGGGAGCTACTGGAAAGAGTCCAGCGAAGGGCAACAAAGATGATTCAAGGATTGGAGCATCTCCCTTATGAGGAAAGGCTGAGAGACCTGTGAGTCTTTAGCCTGGAGAAGAGACGGCTGAGGGGAGACCTTATCAATGCCTATAAGTATCTAA
>BJBW01008589.1:0-60228 GCA_004320125.1 Scolopax mira | reverse complement strand
AACCCATGAGTTTCAATTTCAATTTTCCCCTCCCGGCCATGCCGCTGTTGGGGGACTCTGATTTGTATGAGTGGCTGCTACGTGGTCCTATGTTCCCATCCGCGGCCAAACCACGACATGGTAGTACTAAAATATGTAGTACGATAGTGTAAAAAAATTTCCTTTATGATGCCCTAAGGTACAGTAACATTAGGCAATATAAAACAGCTGTTGCTTGTTGCTCTCAGTCTTTTTTATGCTGAGTAGGGATTACTCCAGATGTAGTCTAATTGGAATCCATTTGGATTACTCCAAGGTATAACTGAACTCACAAGGTGATGACATATTTCCACAAAGCCACATATTTCCACAAGTAATATTTTTCTGTTGCTGACAATGATTTATGACATCTTCATATTTTTTTTTCTCCCTTCTTCTGCTCTTACATTTGTCGGTACTCACCTGCCTATGAATAACACAGGTGTACATTTGATTCAGAGAAGTGTTGCAAGTCTGGTCACTAAAATGACAAGCATAAACAATAAAACAAACACCAAAACTTAAACAAAATTAAAAAGCCATAATCTAGGCTGACAAATTTCACTGAAGATGTATCCCACTTTTGTTCAATAAGGTATTTTGTTATTGAGTTTAAGGAGGCTTCAGTTTCTTTCTTTTTATGTTTGTAGGTGGAAGAACTGAAAACAAGGGGAAAAAGAATTTTTATGTGTATGTTCTACATCATGGAAGAAGTACGTATATACTTACCTAATGTTTAACATCAAAATTCATATATGACAAGTAAATCAACTCCAACCAATATAGTTCTGTCTTCTCTGAAAGAACTATAAAAAACTACTCATGACATAGTATTGTGCACGGTACAGTCTGTTTCCAGCTTCTAGTATTAGTCATTGCCAAGTTTAGTCTGGGACTAATGCTGTGGTTTGAACTGCTGTGTTAATACCTTCCCTGAATATTTTGCACTTTTATTCCTCCTACTTTTTTCAAGACCTTCTACCTTTACTTTCCTACACTTTTGCTGCATTGTTTTTCTTTTAACAAAACTATTTGATAAACCCAGTAAATACTTTTCATCAACAGGGAGTTGCATTTACACAAACAATAAAGTTCCTTGTCTGAAGTAATACACTGCCTCAGAATAGTTCTGGGGACTGAATAAATAAACAAACATAGATACATAGATAAATAGATACATAGTAAGACAAAGATGTTAGTGATTTTGAAAAAGAATTCTGAAAATGTTAGTGAATATATACTAGGCCTTATTTTTCTTTATGTCTGATACTTATATAACCTCAAAAAATCCAATTTTACATATCCAATTTTGTTATTGCTGGAAAAGCTAAAGATTTCTAATTACTTAAGTTATTTGTTTCAAAATTTTCTCATTGAACATTTCAGTGCTGCTTGTCAAATGAGGCTATTCATGTAATAACAACTATCAAGTATGAAACCCAGAAGCTAGCATACACTTAACGTATGAGAGAGATTGAATCATTAAAACTAGATTTTCCCTCCCTCACAAAGAAAATCCTTTGAAGACACCTTGTAAAGGGCCATAGAACCTGATCCTTAAAAACCTATTTACTGCATAGATATCGGATGAATTATGCAAAGGAGAAATGACATGGCCAACAAATTTTATTAAATGTTCCTTCCCCTGCTACTTTCTCCTCCCCTTCCCTTTCTTTTCAAAAAATTGTTTGAAGGTAACGCTAATAGATTTGTAGTTGGCTCGCTTTCACATTTTGAAAGTCATTAGATAATTTTTTTGCAAATTAGTCCTAATTTGCATTTTAATTTGACAGTCATCATGATTAAAAACAGAATACAGGAATTGCACCTGTGTTCCTAGTTCTAGTGGCTTTTAACATGATTTCACATTGAACATTCATTATGGTAATCTTACAAAATGTGCAGAGTAAAGCAATGTTTCATACAGCATGTAGTATAGTGTGTCCAACAAGGAAAACTTAAGTTTTAATTTGAAAAAAATGTTAGCAGTTTTGGAACATCTGACATAAATATTGTTTGCTTTTGTTTTTAGCACTTAGCCATATCCTTACTTGATATCCTTACTTGAGAAGAGTATAACTTAAAATAAAATGTAATTTAACAATTTCCAGAATAATTGTGGGTTTTTTCACTCCTTTTTTAGTAGTTACACTACTCCTTTTGTAATTACAAACTTTCCTATTTAATCCTGAGGTGTCCCATATGACATAAATTATCATATATGTTTTAATCTCACTTTATTAATAATAATAGTCATTTTATCCCCCCTCCACACTCTTCTCACCCACGGATGATAGCTAAGTTGTCACTATCCTGTTCATAGGTCTTCTGTTTGTTTCATAGTTATTATTCTTCAGGAAAAGAAGAGCAATTGGAGCAACTGAGCTTTAATTACTCTTCTTTTTTGCTTCAACTCTCCTGTGGCTTTTCCTTTCTTCTCTTAATATTCTTTTAATATTTATAAGCAGAAGTCTGCTTGTGCAATCATTTTCTCCTTTACATCTAAATAGTATTGGGTGCATTGTAGCCATAAACAGATTTTTTTTTTTTAAATGTTTTAAACCTTTCTCAATCTTTAAAGAAAAACTTTTCAGAGTTATTTTTGCTAATGATTGAAATCTATTATTAGTTGAATCATTAATTAAAATAATGATATTATGGGAAAATAATTCCAACTAATCAGAAAAATCTCTGTTTCATTGATTTACTGTTAATGATGAGAGCTTAATATCTGAAAGCATTTTAATTATATCTCTGAATAATCAGAGTGATTTGTCATCACAGCATTTTTATATGTTCATATATTCCACAAGAAGCTATAGTGTGGTCTTTGTGTGGATAAGATAAAATTCCACAATAACATTGCCGTTTTGAAAATGTCATTTCCTGTTCACTCAAAAAAAAAAAAAAAAAAAAAAAAAGATTTAAAAAGAGTATGATTGTATAAAAGTGCTCACATTATTAAACAGAGTGGCTAATAACAGCAAAAGAAACTTATTTCAGATGATTTCCGATGACAAGCTCAGTGAGCATAACTGAAATGAAAGAAAACCAATGCTGAGTAGATGTCATAAAGTACCTTTTTACCTGTAGAATGGTAAATACACAGAACTGTCTAGCAGGCAAGGATGCTGAATTAGAAATATGAGGATCAGTCAAGGAACAATTAGGGAACAAAGTGTTCATAAACTTGTTTTTACAAAGGTCCACAGCTTTCCTGCCATGCTCCCCTAATTTCTGTTTTTGATACATTTCCTTCGCCACCCTGTTTTCAATCCTGCCAATGTTTGTGATTTAAACAGGCAAATTCATTAATGGATTGATTTTGTTTTAAATAAATAAATAAAAAGTATATCTACAAACAAAAAATTTGCAATGGAATGAGTGTTCTTATGCAGAAACCAGGAACATCTTTATCGAATTGATGAACATGAAAACTGCTCTACTGTGATACTGTCTGCCAAAAAAGATTAGAAATATTTCATCTAGGATTTCCTGATAAGAATATGATCTCTACAATAGTTTTAATTATCATATAGAGGTCTTAAAAGTCTGAATTACATTATTTATACTTATTTTGTTGTTATTATTTTGTCTCTAGAATATATGTAGATAACTCCTAATAAAATCCAGCAAGCACTTTAACAGAAATAAAAGAAAACAAGATTCAGCATATAGCACCTGACTGAATATTGTCAGATAGATTTCAATGTGTTAGTCTCAGTCTTTAATATTATGTAGTCACAAATAGCTTGATACTTCAGGAAAAAAGAAAATATGAAAAATATTGTAGTTGGAGTAGGAGGTAAAGCTGAAGCTGAATGAACTTTAATCTCCATTAAATTTTCATATTCCAAGCTATATTTTCCCATTCTTTTTTTTTTTTTCTCTTCATTCTATTTTATTCATACCAAATTAATAGAATGGTGGTGAAAGTTCTCTAGAAATTTAACTGGGGATTTCAGTTGGAACAGCATGGAATAGGAAACTTGGAAGATATAACAAAAAAGAATAGTCACTGAGATGTCCTCATTATTTTAAAGTTGGCTTTGACCACTACCTGCATTAGAGAGCACGCATAACTAAATTTCCTATACTTAGCAAATTCGCTCTGAGTAAAAGGTGAAAAACTAGTGTGTTCAGAGCTAAGTTAACTGTGTAGTGAAAATTGCACAGGTACTACAGACTACTAAAAATATTTGGAGTTAGTCAGCTGTTTAAACAGGGGCAACTAATGCTATTTTAAACACTTAAACATATTGCATTCCTAAAATTTTCTTTATTTAATTATTTGATTTGCATTGAAAATGTGATCAGTTTGCCTCTAATAAAACTACAAAACCCATGAAGCAATGTAACTGTATTAAATACAGACAACATGAAGGATATTTTTATCAGCTTCTAGGCTTTTTTACATGCCATGGAGTTGAAGAATAATACAAATTTAGCTTTTTGCAAGATGCTTCGATTCAGTAAATAAATCTATCTATTTTCTATACAGAATTATTTAATATTGATAGCATTTTAAATCCATGTGTATTTGTGCTAAGTAATGAATATTACATATATTTGCTGATTAAGGAGAGTTACATTTTCCCAATATCAAGATGAAAAACAGAAAGCTGCTAGCCCAGGTAAGAGATCCTTATGATGAGCTTCTTTATTTGTTTATTTATTCACGTTTTTGTGCAGTGTTAATTTCTGGATACTCCATAAGTCCTGCATGTTTTGCCAACAAATTGGCATGTCTGAGTGAGAGTGTGAGTACCTTCTTCCATCCCTGGTATATCACAGGGCTTTGCCAGAGGAAAAGTTTCATCTCCCATTCTCTCTGTAAGGATGTATGGCTCGTCATCCTTAGATAACCGTGACCAAGCAAAGGGCTAATTCTAATTGACCATGTGTGAAACAAAAGACGTGTTTCCCTGACAAAAGATTCTATGTACAATAAAAGCTTTCTGATGAGAATGGTGCTATTCTTGCTATTACATAAAAGCTGCAGAAATATTCCTGCATAGCAACATGGATGATATTCTACTGTTTCTGGGAGGGTACAGCACTGGCTAGGATACTGGGCTGAAGGTCCTGCTGATGCCACATCCAGCATCCAGTCACAGTCTCAAGGTTTTCCTAATTCACAGTGGCTGTTTGCAACTCAACTGTGTAACCCTAGATTCACTAAAAAGATTCAAATATGTTCTGGCAGGATCACATAGATTCAACAGCAATATTTATTGCACAAGAGCCTGAAGAGACACTCTAAGTTATTCCTATTTCTGTCTGACCTTTTTACCCAAATATATTACTTCTTAGAATTTGCATTTGTGCATTCAGACAAGCAAGAATAGGAAATGGAAAAAAAGTGATTTTGTATAATGATATTTTAAACCACTATACTTATGTTCTTTTTTTTTTTTTCTGCATTATTTTTTATAACATTCACATATATATATATATGGATCTACATTTTATTTCTTGTAATTTTGTATTTCTTATTTTTCCTAGCCATTTAAAAAATGTTTATGGAGTAGGATGCACTATAAGTCTGACTCTGGAAAGACTTAAATCGCTGTTTCTCTCTCTTCTGTGCAAGACTATAGAATCAGACAATAACAGAATCATAAAGTAGTTAGACTTGGAAGGAACCTTAAAGATCACCTGGTTCCAAACCCCCTGCCATGGACAGGAAAACCTTCCACAAGACCAGGTTGTTCAAATCTCCATCCAGCCTGGCTTTGAACACTTCCAGAGATGAGGTGACACTTCGCGGGTTGAGGCAATACACATAGACTATACACATAGGCCAATCTAAACATGAATGTATGTGGAGGTTTGGTTTCGGTTTTGTTTTGTTTTCAATTTTTTTCTCCAGACCAGGCCTCATAGCTGTTTTGACCCATCATAATCTAAGCATGTTCAGAGACTTCCAATTTTATTTCTATCCATCTAGAAATGCACTACCACTGACAAAACTACAAATGTGAAGAAAATACAACAAATCAGACTTTCCTAGGAAAACAGATTTATGGTTATTTTTTTTTTACTTATCTCCAGGCAATAAGATAATAAAATTTCATTGAAAAAATGCCAAAGTGAAACATTTAACATTCTAATATAACATTGCTCTGTAGTTTATGTATCATTGACAAATCAATGCAAACTATAGAGACAAAAGAAGAAGAGGAAAAAGGATGTCTTAAAATGCATATTTTAAAAACAAGACTTGAAGAATTAAGATCCAATATATTAAAGTAAATAAATCTAATGTTTCTGTACAGCTCTTAGCCACTTGAGAGGGAAGAAAAAATGTTATATATGTTAATATATGTTATATGCTAAATACCTTAGTATTTAACCACACTTTTTGCAAAAAAACCCATTGGAAATATCTGTTATGTGCTTTGATTACACATTGCATAATAATATAAAATTTTTTTTTACCAAATCAGACTAAAAGATCTAGGTCCATTGGTAATTTCTGACAGATTAGTAGTGACACCTGAGTAGGAGTGTAAGGTCAAGGCAGGCTTCTAATGACTGCTGCACCTGTACAGTCTGTCAGCCTCTTAAGACACATTTCTGTTGCTTAGAAAACAGCAGGAACCAAATGTATTTTTCTGTGTGATTTCATTCAATAACCTTTAGAACCCATGCAGATATTTTATATCCAAAACATCTTACAGAAAGCTGTTCCTGTTTTCAGCAGATATTTGAGCACTACTATGTAAGGAAATGCCTATTCTTATTTATTCTAACCCAGCATCTCAATTCTCATTCAAATTGCTGTACTTCAAACAAATCTTCTTCCATCATCCTCTCCAGGCCACTTACAATCTAAAACTTTGATCATCTATGCAATCATTTGTCTATTTTCCATGCTGAAAAGATGTAATCTATTAATTGGTCATTGAATGGAAATAATTCTGTATGCTTCTTGCCCCATCAGTAACATTTTCTGCCTTCTCTGTTTGTTAATTCCTATTTAATAAAAGAGGAACAATAACAGAATATCATATTAACTTTTAGGTAAAATGTGGACTTGGAGTGAAATAGTGCAGTTTTCTTTATTTATTTTTGTTCCTTTCCTATTAATTCTCTGTGACATTTTTTTTAAACTATTTTTGAACTGATTTGCAGAGCATTTGTTATAAACTTCATATAAGCAATACTATAATTTCTTTTCTTTTTATAAAAAAAAAAATTATTTAGGTGTTAGGGATAAATGACAGAAAAACAGCTTATTAATTTGACCTTGTGGTAGATGCTATTACAGAATTAATTCCAATGAACAGTCCTGACATTTTAGAGTTCAAAAAAGTGTTGCTTAGAATAGAAAATTAAAGAAATTAATGAACATTTAAAGTTATGAACATGAATATTAATACTATCTATATTTGGACCAATTTAAAGATAACCACTTGGAAGGTTAACAACTTTAAAATGAAAGACAATTATTTTTCAGTTTAATTGGTGGTGTGTTTATAAGAGTTTTTTAAGCTTAGCTGTTACTATAAATTGCAGTTAAAAATTATACTTCTTAAGTTAGAACAGCAGATACAAACAATAAAGAAAAGTTAACCTGTAACTATGATAGTCAGGGTTCCAGCTACTTCCACAAAGACATTCAAGTACTATCAATGCCATCTTCAATATTTATTTTAGTGTAGTGTATTTATTTAGTGCCCAGATAGACTATATAACTGAATACTAAGGAAAATTAAGCAATCCATTCTCCAGTTTCCTTTATGTGGCTCTATATGTGTATATCGATTGGAGAGAGTATACTGAAAAAGTCTCTCCAGCTGATCTTACCACTCCCACCACCATAAAGAAGAACAAATGTATATAGAAGGATGTTGTAAGAAGCACTTTGCTAAGATGAACTCGTTATTGCCAGAAGGCTATCAGTAGACTTCAGAGTGGTTTCCTTGCTGTGCTGTCCTAGTAATTTGGAATGCAAGCAGCAAGAGAGGTGTAGATAAAGATCTTCACTACGTATGCTAAAACCTAAGATAGATAAATAAATAAATAAATTCCTCTCAAAAAAGTGGTTTTCCAGGAGTTTGTGATCCTACATTGTAGGTGTTACACGCTTATATCAGGGGCCCTTAAAACAGAATTGCATTGTGGAGAAGAAGGTTGTATGAGCTACTATATCACAAAATCTGTCACCTACCTTGATAACACATTATGGCTTCAGAAAGTCAATAATTTAAAACATATCATGGACATGTTTAAGAAATAAATAACACTTACTTTCTTATATATTACTTCTTTGATACTAGTAGACCTACAGGGCCTGTTTGTACTCAATATTCTACCTGGAGAGGGAGTAGGTATAAAGGAGGTTAAATATCATGGATGATAGCCCAAATTTCTCTAAGAAACTCAGGCTCTAACAATTATTTCTGATAGCTAACAAGAGAGAGAATCAACTGGAGAGACAGTTGAATCCACAATGAATCTAGAAATTGCTACTCCAGAAGAGGCATTAAATCTCATTAAAGAAGGACATGCATGTACCTTGAAGAAAAATATGCCTAGGGTACTGGGGATTTATTCTTGCAAATTGCTAGAGGAGATGCTTATTTTCTAATAGAAAGTTCTAGGAAGATGATTAGTAGCTTCTGTGGCTCTAAGCAAATCTTAAAATGTCACATATACTTAAGTAGAAATTCCAGAAAACTAACCATTTATATATATCCTTCAGTAATTTCTAGGGGTGGAAAAAGCAGAGTGGAGAAATACTTGGCATTCGAAGGCAATAAGGGGATTAAAGTCCCCTCATCCTCTCTTGAATCTATGCTTAAGATATAAAATTAATAATGAAGTTTTTGTTACTATAAAAATTTTATTACTGTTGTCATCGGATTCAACCTTATAAATCATGGTGCATAGTTACTCCATGTTTGATGCCCTGAATTCCAGCGGACATATGTTTAGTCTGTAATGATAAAGAAATCATACACACCTTCTGCATTTTTGTTGCAAAAATTGTTACTGAATAACAGCATAGAAGATTGAGAGAGGAATTTTTGTAAAATATGTCTTTATTACATCTGAAAGTCAGATAGATTTAGATGTATAAGTCCATTTCTTGATGGCAGGATGCAGCAGTATTTTAGAGGCTTTCAAGCTATTCTACAATAAACTGACATGTCTGCATTGTGCAGTGCAGCCTTGGGGAAGTTTTAAGTAGTAGACGCCTTATAAGGTAATTCAGTGTTTTTACTTCTATTCCCATGCCAATGTACATAGTCCAAAATCAATCCACCTCGCCTTGTCTTGGGAACCATGCCTTGTGTTCTTCTACACAGGACAAGTAATGTTTCGCAGAACGTTCTGCAATTAATTGTACGTAAAAAATGCATAGGACAAAATGAAATTTGCTGATGGCTTCTGAAGACTGAAGACTTTCCTTTCAATTATGATCTTACTAAACAAACATCATATATCTGTGCAGAAGAAGAAAGACTGCTCTGCAGATATGTCAGTGGAAAAATAAAAACCATGACACACGTAATTTCAACACTTCTTCACCAGAAAAATTAGAAGACATTGTTTTGCTGGTCATGGTTATAAAATATGTGATAAACACCTATGTATGCTCTCAGTCATATTTTACCTTGCAGGCAAAGTATACCATTGAGAGTCAGAGTTAGAGCTTTGTTAAACACCACTGCCAAAAAAAAAAAAAACCAAAACCAAACCAGCACTTCAGCTTTTTGTCTCAGTGCATCTACTAACCTCAAAATTTCTTACTCACTGTAATCCAAAAACACTGCAGGAACCTTATGCCCTGCCTTCTTTCCCAGTTGTTGCTGCTCAGGGAAAGTATTTTCTGCAAAGATCAGAATATTGCAGCAAGCTCTGTTAAAGGAAAGATTTTGACAGCTTCATCCAAAATTTGTCCAGTCCAACTACTGTCTTCCTTCCCTCAGCTGAAGTTGCAGCTTTGCTGGTGTATTGAGGATCTGCATGCGGCAATGTGCATTGCAGGCAGATCTTCCCTTGGGGCTAGGGGAGTCCATGACCACCAAAATGTTATGGCACCAGTGAAATTTTTACAAGTTTTATTTCCTGTTTCCCCCTTGCACTAAGCAAGCTATTACCAAGCCATGTACAATGCCATGTTGGTAAAGGAAATATAGTGAACCTGAGATCCTCACCTGTGGAAAAGTATCAGTCACCACTGTTGGCGATATTACTACCAATACACATTTAGGACAACTGTATAGGGAATCACTTCTTGGTAAAAAGTGAAACAGATTTTTCCCTTCCTAATACTATCTAGAAGCTTCTCAGTTCCGATTAACTTTGGATCCCTGTAATTAAACCTACATGAATAAGAGACTTCAGATTTATTTTCTTGAAAAAAATATATCTGTGAATTATTTTGTTGCAAACAGTAATTCACTGATCTGAGAAAGTGTCATTCAAGACATATTTTAAGCCTAATTTAGAAAACCGTCTCTGGATTCTTGACAGATATACCACAATTATCACAGAATAGCCAGGTCTGAACGGACTTCAAAAAATTATTTGATCTAAACTTTCATAGAAAAGGGAGACTAGATGAGATTGTCTAGCACTTTGTGCAGTCACATCTTAAAATCCTCCAGTGATGGGGACTTAGGCACTTCCCTGGGATGTTGTTCCTCTGACTGTAACAAAAATGTATTTCTTATATCAAAATGAAACCTCTCTCAGTGCAGCTCTTACCCATTGCCCTTTATCTTCTCCACGTGGCTCCTTGTGAAGAGAGAGCCTCTGTCACCTGTGTAGGTGCCTTTAAGTACTGGAATAATGTGAGGCTCTCCCCTGAGTCTCTTCTCCTCCATAGAGAAAAGACCTAGTTCCTTCAGTCTTTCTTCACAGGACAGGTTCTCCAGCCCTTTTATCATCTTTGTGGCCCTCCTTTGGACCCTTTGCAGTCGGTCAGTGTCTTTGTCTAATTGCAGGGACCAGAACTGAAAACAGTACTCCAGGTGTGGCCCCACTGGCACTGAATAGAGTAGTATCATCATGTCTCTGTCCCTTCTAGTAATGCCCCTTTGGATGCAGCCCAGAATCCAGTTTGCCTTTCTTGCTTTTGTGGTGCACTGCTGAATCATGTTCAACTTGTTCAACCCTCAGGTCCCCACATACACAGATCTTAATACAAAAGACAGGTTACAGCAAGCCAAAGGATAGTTGGATGAAGCTGGACTAAAAAGTCTTATACACATTTGGGTACCTTAAAATTAGTGCTTTCTTGTCTTGGAACAATTGCACTAATCGTGGTCCCACAGAAGAATATATATCTGAAAATGAGTAAAATTAAAATTCTAGGGAAAGTTCTCTAAAACTCTTACATTTAAGAAGTTATTAATTATTTTTAAAAAGATTGATTCAAACTCAAAACAAAGTAGCAATATTCAAAAATCCTAGAAATCATGTTTTTGAAAAGGAAAGGGTTTTCTCAAACAATTCAGAATAACTGTCCAGGGTCTAAATGGTCATTTAGAACAAGCACAATTTTGAGTAAATGCATATATTACAGGTAAAATACCTTAAGATGGCATATCCAAGTGCCAGAGATGCACTTCCTTTCAATACATCTAGATCACAGCACTCAGAATGAACACATCGTTTCACTGAACATCCATTTGTATTTATGGTTTGAGATTTTTCATCAAAGTTAATAATGCCCCAATATATGTGATGTTCATCCCCTCTTGCCTCTAGTTCCCTTTGGAGGAACTAACATCTGGAAGAACTGACTACTGAAATCCTGGCTGTTATTAAGAAAAGAGCAGCATGACTGATTGCCTTATGATTATGTGAGCAAAAGAAGGCTATCATGACTTATAAGTGCTATATATTCTAAGAATATTTGATGCTTCTCCAGTTCAGATAGTTTTCATCAAAACCAGAAAAGAGTGATGATAAATTTCTTGTAAGTCCTGATTCATTCTTTGTACTTAGGAGTCTGTCTAAATTGCAAATTTATTTTCTTTGCCTTTTCTCATCCTTGACATCAGATACTGTAACCAGTAAAGAATAACCCTATCACAGGTATCTCGTCACATCAGGCAAATTAATTTTATCTTTGGAGTAAATCTGCTCCTGTCATGAATACTGCTCTCTAAGACTTCCAAAAATGTGCACACACTTTTGTAGACATCTCCCTTGTGTATAAGAAAACAAATGCACATGTGTGTATGTATGTCTACAAATATGTGTTTTATGTATAAAATCAAGCTCAAAACAGCAGCCATTTCTCAGAATTGTTGTGAATAATGGGGTTCTATTTCTTCAGTTTAATACAGTTGTCATACTGCAAGGAAGTATATTTTGGAGAATACTTAACCATCACCCCCAATTTCTGTCAAATAGTTCACTGAACAAAGTGATCAATTTGAGATGCTAAAAATTTAAGTGAATTGAAATATTGTGATTCATGTCAACATGTCAATCTAACCTACAGAGTCCTACTCTTCTTCAGTGTTTTCTGATTTCATAAGTTAAAAGCTGCTAGTATTTTCAGAAAAAAACAGGTTTCTATTGGTTACATTCTTACCTGTTTAGACGTTGGAATATTTAATGAAAATATCACTTATGATTCCTTGCAATCAATTTGCTTTCTACTGATAACCTGTAGAAATTAAGGGGGATTTTTTTTTCTTTTAAAGACTATGTAGGAGGGTCCAAATAGTATTGCTAAAGCAAAGAAGGAAGTGGTGGATCACTGATTTTCTATAATCAGAATTAAGAATTAACTCATTCCCTATTTCTAGACCAGTCCAACTCACCCTTTACCAGCCAGATCTGTCCTAGAGGAAGGCAGTTCTCTACAGTTTGAATGTCAACCACACATGATGCTTAGAGTCAGCACTACTCAGCAATAATTTTAAAGCTTCAGGCTATGATTACACTTGCAAACTTAACATAGACAAGACACAGAATTCAGCACTTGGTGAGTCCATTACCTTTTAGTGTGCTCACTGGTGCTGGGTCAGTAATCATTCCTGCAATCTGGAATTGCAGTAGCCCTGTGTGACACCTTGGCATGCTTCAGGGCATAAAGTGGGATGAAGAAGTATTGACAAATACACTTTCCTTTTTGAGGGGAAAAAAATAATTTAAGTATAGGGGCCAAGGCACACTATGTGACTTGATTTCAGGGTTGCAGAATGCACCTTGATACAATGAATTTACTTGTTAGACTATAGCTGAGAATATATATCTGTGTGGGACATAGTGAGAAGGATAGAAAGAATACGGAGGAGAAGTCAGTTGTGCACCTTTGATGGGGAGTGCTTGAAGAGTTGTGGCGACCAAGAAGGGGGTGAGAAGTGAAAAATTTACCGACCACAAGAATTTTAAAATCTATAAGATCTATACCAGGAAGTACACATAAATAATGGAAGGTATCAAAGACAAAGTATTTTAGGGCAGTATCTGTTTTTAAATATAAAAAAAAAAAAAAAAAGAAGAGAAAAATATGAAGAGAATTGACTTCAGGCCATGTATGGTATTGTCTTTTTATAAGACATTTAAGATATATTTTATTTCAGGACTTAAAATTTATGTAGTATAAGCACAATTTAAAAAGTCTTAAACTACCAGGCTCCTTGATCAGATGGAGAGAATAATTTTGTCTATCTCTTCCTATTTGACCCTCCCACCCATTTTTATGATGAGGATACAGTGTATCATTTTCAGGACACAACAGAAGCTGAGTTTATGACTACCTACCTCATGCAGGCCCCATTTTGTGGACTATGCTCTTTCGGAATAAATTCTCTTTTCATGTGATAATATGTTATTCTAGACACAGGAGAATGAACCTTACTTGGAAAATTTTAAATATTACAAATACTTTAGAAGATGGATATTTTTTGACTCTAGACTATTTGTTTCATTGAAGGGAGTATTCATTTTTAAGGACAAATTCTAGGAAACCATGCCATTTAGGCAACTTAGTATGCTTCATTTACAAGATCCTGATTACCGTATTCCACAATTTAATAATGAAGTTCATTTAAGAAACTGAATGATATTTTGAACCCCATCAGTTTAAATTGTTTCTACTTTAAAAACAAAATAAAAATTTACGTTTTTGAATTGATGGTAACTACATTGATGGTAACTATAGCCTTGCCTATTACAAGATATGCACTGAGGTTTAAAAAGTTCATAGTAGATAAAGTGAAGTAATTCTCAGGCAAAGTAACTTTGTTGTAGTAGCTCTGGTACCATCTTTGTATGTTGACAAGGCGCACATTCAAATACTATGATGTAATATCTGTTTGGGTGGAGATATTTCCTTTCTTTGGTAATAGAAAATATTTAACTGCTGCTATATGTTGACACACAATGGGATGCAAACACACTTTTTTTTTTTCCTTTTGTAATACATTATTTGCATTTCCTTGTGTCTCACTGGAACAGAAAAGATTTTCAGACAACACTTTGGTAAAAAAATACTCATGTGTTATTGTACCTTAAGAACAATAAAGGTATCTTTAAGTACTTTTAAGATTTGGAAAGCTTGCAAATCACATTTTGAATCACCATTAGAAGTTAAATATTTGTTTAAAACTATTTACAGACTAATATTAAGTATGCATATGTATACCATTTTATTGGTCAAAGATGAAGACAGAGCTACTATTCCTTCGTGAAAAAGCTGGTGAACTCAGATTGTCCTGGGGTTCATTCTAATTCTACCACAGATTTCTCATCTGCCATTGGGAAACAGTAGTAGAGTTTCTTCACCTTATGCCTATTACAAAATATTGCGATTTTATTCTTTTTTTAACATCTTCTTTATTTTCGTTGCATAATTTTTAGCAGAACAGATTATCTCTTTTCCTGCTAAAGTGTAATATCTGGAAAAGTGAAGCCTGAAAAGAATAAAAATAATGCTTTTTTATGGTTGCAATTTTTGGCTATTATGATTGAAATTAAAGTGCAGATTTCCAAAGATCAAAAAGTGAGATGATCCTGCACAGTCTTAGAACAAGGACTCCAATTCATTGTATCTGTCAAAGTATCATTGACCAGACTAGAGAGACTTTAATGCTGAGAAAAGAGTAGATGCAATTTTATTTGTCACTAAACTTGTATCTTATAGCTCAGATTTTGATTAGCACTCAGTTATGATCAAATCTGTAGTTCAAATTTTGCTAAAAATTTGCTTATGCTATAAAACCACTTAAACTTTAAAAGTTTTTGAAATACTGAGTTGAAAGAGAAAAAAAGAACATCAAGAATCATTGCCTTATTTATATAACTAACTCACATAATCATATAATGCTGTTCTAGTTACTATTCTAGTCTTAAATGTGACCATTATTCTTAGTGTGCAACAGTTGAATCTTCATTTAATTGGACACTAAGGGCTTCAAGACAGGAAACTCGTGCTACTCTGTGCTACTTTTTATTATAAATAACACTGTCAGAGTCTTAATGGATGTCAAGAATATAGATGCAATGTTATTTCATTACTAAGTACTCTTTCTAATGTTTGCAAACAATCTGTCATTAGTTCTCTAAGGAGATGTTATAAAATCCAATTTTTATACAAATATTACAGTTTGAATTAGTGTTTACCTTGAGAAGTAATATCTATAAATTACTAAATGTCCAACTGTATCCTTTATATTACAAAGTACTCCATTGTATTACTTCCACTACAGTATATTTATTACATTCAGATTTACTATTAAAATTATTTTTGAAGTTTAGTAATACTCCATTTACGTAGCTATCTCAGAATGATAAACTGTTCAGTGATCTCAGTTTCAAGTTCAAAATACTGAGACTCTGGAACCATATTTCTTTATGGTTTTTGGACTGTTGCACCATTTTGTCATTTCTACACATATAATTTGAACTCTGTTGCATGATTCAGCATCCCAGGATCTTTTCAAAACAATCTATATCCCCAAAGTTCTGGCTTCTCAAAAAAGACATAGAGACTGTTGATGATAATAGTTATATTAAAGTCTACAGAGAAACAGATTTAGGTAAACAAGTTGCATTATGCCATTAACGTTGTCATAATTAGGTATGTGCAAAAATGTTAATAAGCAGTTCAGAAAAATGTATGGATACACGTGTGAATGTGTGCATGTAAATATTTACACATGTATATACATGTCCATATAAATACATATACGTGTGTTTGTGAAAGTGCAGGTGTGTATGTGTGCATATTTATGTACAGTTGTTAAATAATTCAAATTTCCAGGGACTTTGAAAAATATGGGAACCCCATAGTGAAAATGTATGTGTGTCCCAGAATGTATTAAAGTTATCTTGAACCAGACATGGCAAAACAATAATAAATCATCACTTCTTAGAAGAACGCTAATCTTCACCTGAAGAAAATAAAAAAAACATTTTGTTGGTTGGTTCAAATTCAAATTGATTTTCTGAGATTGGATGGTCCACAAGATATGCAAGTTGTTATGGTTTGAGAAAACCCCTAACAATCTATTGTCATTTAGACAATTATTCTATCACCTGATGACCTCTCCCCACCCAAAAGGGGAATTGGGGAACACAAAGAAACACAAGGCTTGAAATACAAATAGATTTAATAGACTAAGACTAAATAATTAACAATAATACTAAAGAAGCAGTATTAATCCCGATACTGATGTAAAATACAGGAATTATACTCAGCCAATTCTATCAGTAGGAAGATGTGCACTCCCAGCAGCGGACAGCAAATGGCAGACACTGAGAGCGCAACAGCTTCATGAGGAAGGGAAGGCCTCAAGGGGTCCAGCACTCTCCCATCCTCTTGTGCATCTCCTCACTGGCAGAGCATGGGAAACTGAAAAGTCCTTGATTTAATATAAGCACTACTTACTAACAACTAAAATAATCATTGTGTTATCAATATTATTCACATACTACATCCAAAACACAGCACTGTACTAGCTACTAGGAAGAAAATTAACTCTATCTCAGCCAAAATCAGGACACCCTGACAGAAGAACCATCAAAGTTTATGAGGACCTAACAGCAGGGGAGGACCTGCCCATAGGCTTGCTTGTTTTACAGGTGACCCATCTCATTGCATTATGTATTTGGGATAAATCTTCCTGAATTCCTGAAATCCTGAGAGCCCTAGTGCCTGGCCAGCCTTGGTTAGATATCAAAGGTAAGGGTAACTGCAGTGGGTGCGAGATCATCTCCATCCCTGCCCTTCTCCAGGCTGTGTGTGTCTGTGTGTATATGTGCAGAAAAGGGGGACTGGCTGATCCCTGTAGTCCTAGCAGAGCCAACAGTGGGAAGCAGCAGAGGGGCAGGGAGGGTACTCCAAATGTGTCACGTCCACTTGGTCTCACTGATTACAGTAATTACAGATAACAGTGATTTTAAAACCCCAGATACTTCAGAACATGTTTTGCCCTTTTAGACTCAATATACTACTGGAGCATTGACAGCCAAAGCATCGCTGTTGGGGTCAATAAGATGGGTCTGGATTTGCATGGCTTCACCTGTTAATTTTTCAGCTGTTACATTTCTGGGGCCAACCTTGCCATTTTGCCATCAGCTGTTTCTTCCTTTCCTTGTGCAGTGATGATTTCTCAATTTGTAGACTCTGTCTATGTCAGGATTAATTTTTTGAAGTTTGTCATGGCAAAATGTCCCCACAATTGTTTCGGGACACACTGTCTGTTAAGCAGTACGCAGATATCTATCACTGAAATACTATTTCTATACTATGAAAATTTTGTCCATGAACACCTGCTCATAACAATTCTCAATTTTATCTTGTTTTAATCACCCTGATGTGGTATGCCTTTTTCATCAAAGGAGCAGATTCTGTAATTTTAAAGAGGTCCCCACAGATTTGATTACAGACCCTTGTAGAGTTAACAGGGTTCAATTCCACAGGCCTAGCTCCCACAATTCTGTGGAAGCTGAAGTTTCAGCTCTCTTTATTAATTTTGGCAGCGCGTCAATGGCATCAATTTAAATACATGCTATAAAATACCCACACATCTCATTTTTCAGCATTGTGCTAAATCACTTTATGATGGAGGTTTTCACTTAGTTATTAGAAACAAAATTGTGAACTTTATACTACTTTAGCAGGTTCCTTGGAGTCTGCTTTAAATTTTTCTTTTTCTCAGTCGGTGTGTAATTTCTGAGCCATGCAATCCCTTTTAAAAATGGTTTTAAAATTTCCTGCATCTTCAGAACCTCTTTTACCTTTTAGACCAAGGCCCAAAGGCTCAGGCATGGTCTGTCTGCCATTGTGTGTGTACCCACCTCTGTCATAATGACTTGTTTCTTCTAAAGCACTTTCTTGCCACCTCTTCTTATCTATAAGTTTCCTGCTTTGTCAACCAGATTGCGAACAGTCTTGGTTTCAGACCAGCAATTCTCCTTAACTTGTGTTAACTTGTGTTAACTTCTTAACTTGTGTAACTCCTCCTTGTGACTTAAAAGAGATTTATACTCTGAAAGTTTCTCAGCTCCTCAGAAGCATAGAGAAAAAAAATAAAAATGTATGTATATATGCTTAGGTAGTTGAATCCCAGCTCTTCAGTTGATCAAATGAACAGAATCACAAGCTTCATTAAATGTCTGCATGTTGGCAAATGAATCATGACCCTAGCTTGTATCTATACACATAGCTCTGGTTACCAAAGTATAGAATTTAATTCTGTTTTTCAAGTGGTACAGGTTGAACCTCATTCACACAGGGTACCTTACACAGAAATTTAAATTATGCCAAATTTAATGGTAGCCAAATACTTCGGAGTCCCCAAAATTATGACATGTAGTTTCTTTTCTACAATGCCTCTATAATGTCTCTTAATGCCCCAATTTTCTCTTTCTGTAAAATATCTTTTCATCTCCTAGACTGTTGCAGTTGGAGACTCTAGGATGTTGGGCTTTTAGTTTCTTTGCTTGTTTTGAATCCTGCAGTATTAGCATAGATTAGGTACAGTTCACAACTGGAGCTGCTCTTGGCCTCAACATAGACATTTCCAACACTGCAGTAAATAACAGGAGAAAGGCCATTCATAATGTCTATAAAGCCATGAAAAATGTGGGCCAGAGAATGAAGTTGAATACTAGATGACAGATTTTCCACACTGAAAAGTTAGCTCATACCCCGACAATGTTTTGGATTGAGATACATAATACATTTTTTTTCTCTTTTTTTTTTTTTTTTTTTTTTGTTCTTCAGTCACAAGACAGATATATGGACTGACCTCCATCATCTTGCCGCAATGAACCCTGATGGAGGTGATTTTCTTATTGACATCACTAAACAAGAAATAATTCCTGAATTTCTTAAATTCTGAGAAATGTGGAGTGTTAGTTTCAACATGTAAGTCACTGCAAAAATATCTATGTACATCATAATCAGTCAGCTAATCAGGGTCTGAAAAAACCACAATAACTGCAAGTCATATATTGACCTGAAAGTTAACATGGCCAATTAGTTTTGTTTACTAAGAAAATACATTTGGGTTATGAAAATCTATTTAAAAGAAAAAAGGAAAAACATAAAATGTATTTGAAGTTACTGCATATTGTTATGAATTTAGGACACATTTGGATTTGAAAACCATATAGTATCCACTTCTAATTAATAAGCTGCTGAATGGTATTAAAAATGAAACAGCTGTTTTCCTTTGGGAAAAAAAAAAAAAAAAAAAAGAAAAAAAAAGAATTTGTTGTTAAATTTATAGAGGCTGAAGATTTGAGTTCAAAAGATTGAAGTTACAAAGCATTCTTAAATATTCTCAACAATTTTCAGGTAGCATATTTATAAGCTTAAGTCTCATCAGCAAGGAGCAGGGAAAAGAATAAGAATGGGGACAAAACAGCATGCTGTAATTTGACGTAAATAAATAAAAAATAATAATGAGGCTGCAATAAAATGAAAGCATCAGAAATAAAACCACTATAATCACAATGTAAAACTTCAGAAGCTCAGGGTTTTTTGGCTGTCACAAAAAGTTCCTTTTGCATGTAGGATTTACATTATCACATTCCTTTCATTTTCTTTGTTCTTGATGTACACAATGAAAATTTAATATGAAAACTAAAGCCCAATTTATGCTCACAGAAACTAAGTGTCAGTTATTAGGTTGCAGCAGCCCCACATTATTGTTTCCTAGGGGAAATAATTACACTAATACAGAATGGGCCAGATTCCCCAGAGGACCTCAGTCTATCAGAATGTGTAAGCCCCTCCTTCTGGTTAAGAGTGAATCATACACATTGAACCACTGAAAATGCATACGTACATTCTTATCACACTTAAGTGCTTTATACTATGGGTAATTAGGCTTCCAGTTTTATTTTCCATCTTTTATTTGCCAGCATCATCAGGTTTCAGTCATTTACTGAAACGTATAGCAAATTTTAAGATGGTGTTGTAACAGGGTGGATAGGACTTTAGGAAACCCATGCTATCCCTGGACCAGAACTGGAGGCAGATGAAGTACTTGGGGAAACCTCAAAGGGGACTAGACTACCGTGTGCAGGGGAGACAATCAACTTCCACTCTTACTGTCATTCACATTTGGACACAGGGAATTTATAACCAGTTATCAAGCAAGAATTTTCTCTAGGCTGCAAAAAGGCCACAATTGTGCAGGCTGATCCTTCTAGTCACACCTCACGTTGCAGTGAACTGCTACATAAAGTCACTGAACCATGGCATAAAACTCTTCTTTTCTGAATTTAGTGAATTGTGTCCACAGGACATTTCTGACAGCTGGTCAAAATGTTCCCTCACAGAAAAGCAGAGGGAATCCTTACTAAAAGAGGGATGAATTTCAACAGCTACTATTTAAAAGCTACTCATCTCTTAGTCATCTAGTCTCTTTCCATAGTTGATGGAGAGATAAACATTTCTCCAAAAGGAAAATAATGCTATGTATGAAATTAAGCAACCATTTTAAGATAGGTTGAACAATCTCACGTACATGCCTCTCTTTTCTTGTTGTATTATATACTAAGTTTAATTTATTATATGCTATTGTCCTCATCTTTACTTACACCAGGGACAATAAAATATATCTTCAAAATTAAATGGGCCTTAATTGTTGTAGAAGAAGACATCTTTTCTGTCACTGTGCTTATCTTGAGTAGCTATATATCTATTCCTCTGACATTTTCACTAATTGCAATCAATACTTGATTTGATGATTAAATTCTGATCCCACTCTTTTCTTTCTCTAGGAGAGGGTATGAGTGGGTGATTGTTAACATCTTAACATCAACACATTAAATTTCTGTCTTTATTCATTCATTCAATTCTCATACCTCCAAGGTAGCAAAGCTTCAATTCAGCATAGGATTTTTGGAACTTTGTAAAAAACCAAACCCCACTCACAGTGTTACAGATTTTTAAAATCTTTGACATTGTCAGTATGCTTGCTGAAATTCCAAGTATCTTCCGTATCACTCTGGTAAACTATTTTGTTGTCAGGGAAAAGATGAAAAATTTTCATCCAGGTGCACTCACTGTTTGAACCTTTGCATATGGGAGGAGAGAACACCGATACTTATGAAATAGAGAAACAGCCAGAAGATGCACTCGTGGCAGGATAACAAGAATCCAGTATGTTTTGACAAGTACAGTGACCTCTTTACACAACCTGAACTCTTTGGTAAGACTTTGGAGAGAACAGATGCTTAAGCCTCAATGTTTAACATGTTTAATTTTAATAAATTGCTAACCCCATGTGTACTCAATACACTTATACACAATTATGTAATTTCATTAATTTAAAATGCACAGCTATGTGGTCTTTGTTCCCACAAAGATATGTTACGGACCATGTTAATTATGCATCATTGAGATATGCCAGAAGGTTTGTAAAAGAAACTACAGTGGGCTTATTACAGCAGTCAGCTGGCCCATCACACGAAATATACATGCCAGGGATAGAGGACATCAGGACATTTCCATGGATTCTGTCAAATTACTGTTTGCCATAAGAACAAGATTTTTGAATGGTTGGTACTGCCAAAGACTTATTAAAATTAAGCAACTGTTGAGTCCAGATAATGACTGGGCTATTTAAAGGACAGGAAACCAGACAATCAAATAGAATCAAGAAACCCATGGGTTAGATATTATTTCACAAATACTAAAGAGCAGAGAAATTGATCGGGATTTTTGCATGGAGTATCAGCTTTCTAAAACAGAATGGTAATCTGCTGGATGGATGGTGGCAGAAGTCTGTGTAGCAATGATTAATGTCATCTCCAGCTGGAGAGTAACTGTCTGCTCTGTCTGGATGTCTCAAATATCCCATGAACTCCCACATGACACTGAACGGTTTTCTGTAGGTATCTGAAAGCTCTCTGTGCAGAGTAATTTAAGTATTTAAAGTTAGATGTATAGAGGCATTTTGGATGTCAGAATCCTTCCTAATTTGAAAATGCAACTTCACAGATCTTCCATAGATCCTGTGTCATTTATCTCAAGCATTCTAGGGCATCTAAAATTGACATAAATACATATGTTTAGACATTAATTGCTTTCTTACATTTATCCCTCTAAATTTAGTTGTATATAATCTGATACTGAGAAATATTGTGAGTTATTCAGTTCAGTCCTCTAGAGGTTTCAATTTATCTTAACTATTCTTTAACTCTGTATCAGAATGAGATGAGCCCAGTCCTAAAAATGCTCACTTTCTTTTGTGCTTTAGCACTAAAGATGACCCCGTGTCTTGACAGATAGGGCATTTAATCTCACAGGTTTTAATAACATGAACGAATGTTGAATTGCTTTAGGCAGTATAGGTATTTTTTACAGACTCTGGAAAAACATGAACATTTCCAGACTGCCCTGAAGAAAGTAATGTTCCAACAGTGTAGCAGCAAAGTGGCCCAGTGCAAAACCTCATAGGAAGGTGAGATGAACAAATTTTGAAACATAACTGATTTCAGTCCCTCACGCTCTCATACTCACAAGCCTCAAGACACATGTAAGCAGTTTGCAAGCATGCAGGCACGACTTCTGTATCCCAGTACTGTGTGCAGGGTTGCTTGTAATGACATGGAGGAGCTGGGACGTTCGGTGTTAAGCACCTCCCTACGATTCCTGTGTTCTTCCTGAGGGTGTGCTGGCTTTCTATGTAACTCATCATGCTTTAGGAACTGACAGTGATTAATCTCCCTATGCTGCCTCACCTCTGTGAGTCATCAGGATTTAGTCCCTGTCCCTGTCTGCATGTAATCCCTGCAATTGCAGGTAGCGTTATGTTTCTCCAGGCTGTGGCAGCTCCTTCTTAGTTCTTCCTTTGATGCCAAAGGCACCTACTGATGCTACTCTGCCTTAAGGAATACCACCCACCATGTAGGAATGTTACCACTATGCTGGCATGGGCACCAGTAAGAGGAGACTTGGCTGCACTCAGAGCCTCCCAGACTAGAGCCAGTGGTCAGGCCAGGCAAAGCCATGATGATGGGTTCTCAGGCTGGGGTTAACAGAGGGACTACTGCTTAGAGACTGGCTAGGCATCTGACCTCAGTCCCTGGAAAGGTCATAGAACAGATCATCCTGAGTACCATTACACAGCATATGAAGGACAACCAGGCAATCAGGCCCAGTCAACACGGGTTCATGAAAGATAGGTCCTGCTTGACAAACTTGATTTCCTCCTACAAAAAAAAGTGACCTACTTGGATGAGTGAAAGGCTGTGGATGCTGCTTACCTGGATTTTAATAAGGCCTTTGATAGAGTTTCCCACAGCATTCTCCTGGAGAAACTGGCTGCCCATGGCTTGGAGGGGACTGAGTTTGCAGATGACACCAAGTTAGGTGGGAGTGTCAACCTGCTGGAGGATAGAAAGGTGTTGCAGAGGGATCTGGACAGGCTGGATCTAGGGATCAAGGCCAATGGGATAAAGTTCAACAAGGCCAAGTGCCAGGTCCTGTACTTCAGTAACAACAAACCCAGGCAGCACTACAGGCTTGGGGAAGAGTGGTTAGAGAAAAGGATCAGGGGTGTTGGTTGACTCTCGGCTGAACATGATCCAGCAGTGTGCCCAGGTGGTCAGGAAGGCCAACAGCATCCTGGCCTGTATCAGGAACAGTGTGGTAAGTAGTAGTAAGGAAGTGATGGTCCCCTTGTACTCTTCATTGTGGCTCTACCTTGAGTACTGTGTCCAGTTTTGGGCCCCTCACTACAAGAAAGATACTGAGTGCTGGAACATGTCCATAGAAAGGCAACAGAGTTCATGATGGGTTTGGAGAACAGACCTTATGAGGAGTGGCTCAGGGAGTTGAGATTGGAGAAAAGGAAGCTGAGGGGAGACGTTATGTCTCTCTACAACTACCTGAAAGGAGGTTGTACCAAGGAGGGGATTGGTCACAGGCAATAGGATAAGAGGAAATGGCCTCATGTTGTACCAGAGGAGGTTCTGATTGGATATTAGGAAAAATTTCTTCACTGAAAGAACTATCAAGCATTGGAACAGTATGCCCAGGGAAGTGATTGACTCACCATCCCTGTCAGTAGGTGTAGTGCTTAGAGATATGGATAGTAATGGTTTTTTGTCTGTTTCACATTGACAGTTGGACTAGATGATCTTAAAGGTCCTTTCCAACCTATGAAATTCTATGATCAGTAAGTTAGTGGTGAGCAATTCTTTTTCTTTGCATCGCTTGTCTTTCTTGGGTTTATTTCTCTTTGTTATTTTAATTTTCATTGCATTATGTCCTGGTGGACAACAGGATGACCATAAGCTAGCAATGTGCCCTGGTGGCCAAGAAGGCCAATGACAGCCTGGAATACATCAAGAAGAGTGTGGCCAGCACATCGAGGGAGATTATCCTCTACTCTGCTCTGGTGAGGTCCCATTGGAGTACTATGTCCAGTTCTGGACTCCCCAATTTTAGAAGAACAGGGAACTGTTAGAGAGAGCACAACAGAAAGCTACAAAGCTGATTAGGGGCCTGGAATATCTCACTTACAAGGAACGGCTGAGGGATCTGGGTCTTTTTAGTCTAGAGAAGACTGAGGGGGGATCGGATCAACGTCCATAAATACTTAAGTATTTAAGGGTGTGTGTCAAGAAGATGGGGCCAGTCTTTTTTCAGTGGTGCCCAGGACAAGAGGAAATGGGCACAAACTTGAACATAAGAAGTTCTATCTAAACATATGGAGGAACTTCTTCACTTTGAGGGTGACAGATTGGAACAGGCTGCACAGAGAAATGGTGGAGTCTCCATCTCTGGAGACATTCAAAACCCACCTGGACATGTTTCTGTGCAAGCTGTTCTGTTGGATCTGGTGGATCTGGTGGATCTGTTTTGGCAGGGGCAATTTGACTAGATGATCTCCAGAGGTCCCTTCCAACCCCATATCATTCTGTGATTATTGTTATGATTTCAATTACTAAACTTTTAAAATAATACCTCAGCCCATTAATTTTCTCACTTTTACAATTCTGATTCTCTCTCTTCATCCCTCTGGGGGAAGTGAGCAAGCAGCTGTGCTGTCTTAGTTGCTGGCTGGGGTTAAAACATGAGACTTACTAAAGCTATGATTTTATTATTATTTTTAATGAGAACATGTAACAGTATCTTGTTTCTTAAAATAAGGTACTGTGTGCTTCTTTTAGTAGACTTTCAGATCTTGCCATCATCTTGGTTGAGTGAGTCAGTTTTCTTAGCCAGCTATCCTCTTAGCATCTGGTGAAGAAAAGATTTAGTTTTCTTTGTCTAATTTTGCTTTCTTTTACTATGTAATGTTTTTGTGTAAATAAACTCTAGAAAAAAAGATTTTCACCTGTGTGTTCATATGCTCCCATATGTATAAAAATGTGGGGTTGAGTCTTTTGGGTAGATTTTTTTCAAGTAACAATGAGTTAGAAAAAGATACAAGATAAAACTGTTTCATCCACCTAAAACAACCTGTCCCTCAGACCCTTTGATATTATACGTGCCATGCTTGGCTGATTGCTTCCCTTAAGTCTCCTGTCACAGAACAAATGGAAATAGATCCTTTCTATAACACAGAGCAAATGTTGCCTCTAGGTACAGTACTGTGACATTTTACAAAAAAAAGACATCTTTTTTTTCAGGATGTCAGATTCTCAGTGATTTATTATTTGAAGCTTTTATTCCCATGTTCCTTTTCATCTGTCAGGTTGACCATTATATGTTGACACATATTTACCCACAGCGCTGTTTCACTTAAGACAGAGAAACCTGTATTTTTTAATAGTAGTAGTGAAAAATCTTAACGCAAAGCTACTAATGATGTCCAAAATCATTTACCTATACCTTGGCATTGAGAGTATTGAGTCTTAATTTGTCACAGTCAGCTCAGTTACAGTTTAAAAACAAGGACTTCAGAAATATATTTTGTAATGATATGGTGAACTCTACTGAAAATAGCTTTGGCAGTGTCACATGAATTCTTTATCTTAGGCTCTTGAATTTTACAACAACTGTGAAAGAACCATGGAATCAAAAGCTACACAGCAAACTGTTTTCCTTGATGTAAGGTTTAGGCAATGTGTCTTGGTTCACTCCCTATATGTGAAGCTGCTAAGAACTCTTGGCATGCATGTAAAAATGGATATAGCAGTGGGAAAGGCAGTGTTTTGCAGGACTCAAGGTATTGTCTGCATTTCTACAGAAATATACAAAATAAAATGCCATGAAAAAAAAAAAAGATGTAATTTTGGCTGGAATCCACAATAGACCTGATTTTGGAGTTACAAAGGCCAGGTATTTCCCTTGTTCCTTTCTAAAAAAATGTTAGGTTTTGGGAAATTTCAAGTAAATTCCCACATAGCAGCATAACTGGCAGTGAATAGTAAAAGTATTTCTTAGGATAAGTTCTTTGTTTTAAAAATATGAAGAATTATTTATAAGAATATATTTATATTATTTATTAGAATAGTTGGCCTTAAATGAGTAATTTCCTTTAACATAAATTTCAGCCAAGTTGTCATTTCCCAATACACTGTGCTTTGTTGGTGTGATTGATCAATAAACCCCTACAGTGGAAGAAAGATAGACAAGGACAACACGCTCATGAAACTCAGGGAAAATTGTAGGAAATGACTGACCACAGCTATTGCAAATAAAGCTGAAATTATCTCAGCAGAAAGGGAACCAGAGGTAGCTTTTAGTTTAGGTAAGTGGCTACAACCATTAAGTGGATAAACTGTCTGTATTAGCTGACCAAATCAATTAGTTATATCAGCTCAGTGAGTAAAGCAGCTGTGTTACTAATTGTACCTGGGTTAACCAAAAGCTTATGAATGTCTTCCTGAGCTAGTCAGACCAATATGTTGAGGTAGATTGTATATATGACTTAGTCCAAATACAGTACAGAAAGTGAGCAATCAACAAATAGAACTTGGAAGAAAACAATGGGCTTGAGCTGGTTTAAACACATATGTTCCTTTCCAGTATCATGATGGTGAGTATATTTTAGATAATGATAATGAGGATTTTGTTTATATTGTAACTCAAATTTATATTTTAGCTATTGTACTCAGCTAAGCATAATTCATGCTTGTATTGTGATTTAAAAATGTTGCTGCGTTGCTCTGATAAATCAAAATTCTATGTAACATTAAATATCTTCATACAAGTAAATTTGATATTAAATATTCCCCATGAGGAATCTGGTCAGATAGTGTAGGACTCTGACACTTGGTTTATTGCTATCTTGTCTTTATATATAAAAAGCAAGTATAACTTCTTTTCTGTTGGTAACACCTTCATAGAAAACTTTTCATGGACCATGAATCTCAAACCTCTTCATCATTCTGATGAAGCTTAACTGTAGTGCAGAAAAAGAATGCAAAATATTGAGGAGTTAGAAGCAGAGCAAATGAAAGAAAGTATGGTCATTTAACTTAATATTTCCACCATGCAGCAGAAAAAGAGGGACTCCTGTATTCAGGATTCCTACTCAAGTATTTGTGTATATGTTTAGCTAATGAGTGTTTAAAGTATTTTCTTTCTGAGGGTAAAGGATAAGGAAAGTTAAAAGCACAACCCTATGACATAAGACTATCAGCGTTACCTCTTAAGAATCTTCATGTTGTCTTCATGATGAATAACAGCTCTAGATCTTTATATATGAGCCAGGTACTTCAGCTTTGAATAACTTTCTGAGATTTCAAGGACAATTCTATTTTGAAGTCTCTTCTAAGTAAGTCTTCACAGTGTCTTTCTTTCTGTAAATAAGTATAACAAGTTGTCTATCAGTCCTCTGGAGTTAAAATGTACTTAACTATCATAATGCAGATACCACTTCCTGAAGCAGAGGGAGATTTTGTAATACATAATGTTTGAGGGCCTAGTTCCTTTATTGGATTTAAGTTCTGAATTTTTTTTTTTTCATAATATTAAAGCCCAGCAGGGACAAAACCATTTAGGAAAATAATGCCTTAATCTTCCTTGAAGATTATCTTATAACCAGGAAAACTCTTGGGGAACAGTGAGAATACACCATTCTGAGCTGAAAATTTTCTTAATGCCTCCTTATACAGTATTTTCTTCATATCTTTCTAATGCAGGATACAGCTATATCTAATCGAATATTAGAGAACAAAATGTTACATTGATGCTCACAGCAGATTAATAACAAAGACAACAAAAGTAAGGTAAAGTAAGGTAATATTTTTTAAGACATGAAAGTAAATACTAGAGGAAAATATCTTTCTTTGAAGAAAGTTCATTATTAAAAAAATCCAAACACAAAACCTCTATAATATGTAACTAATACTGAGGAGGAAACAACCCTTTGAGTTTAGGAGCATATAAATTTAGGAGTATTATGGTAGAATAGACTATTTCAGTTGTGAGGGACCTAAAATGATCATCTAGTCCAACTGCCTGACCATTTTAGCACTGATGAAAAGTTAAAATGTGTTATTAAGGGCACTGTCTAAATGGCTTTTAAACACTGACAGGCTTTGGGCATCGACCACCTCTTTAGAAAACCTGTTCCAGTGTTTGACCACTATCTCGATAAAGAAATGCATCTGTTGTGTCAGCTGTGTTTGATGTGATTTTGAGGAGCTCCTGTCAGCTAATAAAATGATGACGTTTTATGTGACAGAAGGAAATGGGTGGGTTTTGTTGTCAACTGTGCTAGGTTACTGACTAAAATAATAATGCTTCTATAATGTTGGAAAGGAAGTGACAGAACAGCTGTTGAGCATAAAAACAAAGACTTCACTGAAATATAAGGATAAATCTATATTATTTCATAATTTGGTATTTGTACCTGATTTTCTTACCAAAGTCAGATTAAGGTACTCGGTATAATAAATAAATTTCATTTTCATTTCATTTCATATGTTTTCATTCCTTTAAGAATGAAAAGGTCACGTGTTTGGAAATGTGGAAGAAAGACAGAAATGTTCTGTCTTCTCTAAACACTTTCATTAATATGGCATTTTGGTAAATTACAATATGTACTGATAAACACAGTTACTTATTTGTCTGATAATTATTCCAGAATGAAAAAAATACTCTTAAGACACATATGACAAGCTTTACTAATAAAATACTGACTGGATATCTACAAGAGGTGCTTCTGACTCAGAATTTCTAAAGGTCTTTCTGATCAGTCTGGTCACAATTACCACTCCCCAAAGACAAGTTATTGACAATTGACCTGTGTATGTCTTTGCCAGTTGTGAAACCACAAAATAAACTACTTTTCTACCAATATTCCTTGTTTAGGAAGTGTTCTGAAATGTATTGAATAGGTATGAAAAGAAGAAAAACACTGGTGTACTCATGCAGATTTGACTCAGGAAAACACTGCCTACGTACATAGTTAAAACATAAAGAGACCTCTGACTGTGAGCGATTGTTGTCTTGAGATTCATTGGGCAGCATGCTTTCTTCCTGTAATAGTACCTCCTCTTTAAAGGGTATATTAATTTAGGAAGGATTCCTCTTAAAGATGTTGTAATGCTGCATGGACAAAATAGTTCAGGATTTCTTCCGTTATAGAGAAGGAACAAAAGGGAGTTTGACTTTCTAACCAGTTGAGGGGGTGATTTTTTTATTTTTTTTTTCATAAAGGACAGACCTGGGAGACCTCTTCTCTGAAAACCTAATAATTATAGGCTAAGCAGGACTCATTTGCACTAAAGGAGGTACAGTGAATCTCTCAGTATGGAAGAAGGGAAAAATGTTCTTTTGTCCATCAGTTCAGATGACAATGACATCCAAGATTACTAAATCAGGATGCACAAAGTAAGAACTATATATGCCAAAGAATCCTCTTTTGATATTTCTGAAGAATAGAAAGAACTAAAAAGAAAGTATAGAGAGGAAATGGAAGAGAACAGAATTCTATTCTAATTCTCTCTGAGGCTATAAATAAATATTTTTCCATGTGTCCTGGTTTGAGGTTCAATAAGATCATTTTTCTGTTCAGTAATTTTATTTTTAGTTGGGCCTCTTCCAACTAATTAAAATCAGAAACTAACAGCATATTGTGCAGAAGCTCTTCACTCTCAGAGCGATAAAACCTGATAATGCCAAGAAACGGTATGCAGAGAGGCTCCTGCTGATACTTATTGTTATAACAACCAAAGTCAACTAACTCTGTCCTGTTAGAGGGTCGGAAGCAGAAAAGCATAGAGGAGTCACACCTTCAGGGAGGAACAGACAGGACAGTTTTGGTGACCCAAAACTGACCAACAGAGTATTCCATCTCATCTGCATTATGTTCAATATGAGAACTGAGGGATCAAAGGGTCTCTTTCTTCAATGGCTGGTGTCCAAGGAGGATTCTCTCTGTTCATCTGCTTTTGATCATTCCAAAAATCTGAATCTGAGTATTACTGACTCCAGATTCAAAATCCAACTCTTATTCATCACTGATTTCAGTCTGGGACTTTTCCTGTGCCTGCTGGTGATGCGATTGTCATCCTGGGAGCTTGATACAGTTTTGTATATATTACATATGGTTTTAAAATTATTTCATTAATTTATTAATGTTTTCATTATTTATTTTTTTTTCTAAACTCATCATCTCTTTATCTCTTCCTCTACTTTCTTTGGAGGTGGGGGAGCATGTGTCATGCTGATTAACCAATCCAGCCCAAACCAGGACACCATACGACCACCATATAATTACAGGAAAAATGTGAATTATTAATTCTTCCAAATATTTTATTTACTATCTTTGAATTTTACCCCTAGGTAAACATTAATAAACAATAGGAAAAAAAAATAAATAGTCCTTTATACCAGCAGATATATTCAGCCTTTTCTTCCTGCTTTTAAATTATGGTGTTGAAGAAAATTACTGTCTTGGAAAAAATTGTTATTCATATTAATGTCTGCTAAATACACCCATTTCATGTTCAGTTGGGACCAGTGGAATTCACTTATGAATAGACTATTGCCTTTCTAAATGTAAATGTAGTCATCCCAGATAAACCTACTTTCTAGTAAAGTATGGATGCATATCTAATAATTCATTCCATGATCTCAGAATGCTTTGAATGCTGTAGTCTTATACATAATATATTGATTTATTCATTTCTTTCTATTATTGTGAGACTACATGGTCCATGTGAATTTTGCTCTATACATTACTAATGGAAATAATTAAGCTTCATTTTGCTTGAATGAACCTCACGTATTGAATCAAGTATTTGTTTTTTTCATATAAACTGAAGGGTAATAGAACTTGGGCATCAACTTTATAATCACTGCTACTGCAAAAATACAGATTTTTCTTGTGACTACTTCTCACATAAATAGAAATGACTAATAAAGCAGACTGAAAATTTGTTAGTTAGGAGCAAAGCAAAACTAGAAAATGTACAAGGAACAGAATTTTCAAAATAGACAATGGCTGCCTGCAGTATTTAACCATGCCCAGAGATAATTTTTCCCAAATTTAATGTCAGAAGACTATGTGATACAAAGAGATAGTTCCCTTATGTTAAAGTTATGGCACTAATTGACATTACATAATTTTCTGCCTCATTTGTTTATTAAAGTTTTGTCTGAAGTGGTAGTATAAAACTGATTAATATACCCACTGTAAAATCTAGCACAGGAATTAGTCAAAGGAACAGACATATAATCTGTAAGGAGTGTTATAGAGTGCAATGCCATTAAACTTTTCAGAGGCCTCCAGGCCACCCCTTTCCTCTAGAACTTCAGTTCCATATCATTGAAGTGTATCTCAGTTTTGATTCACAATCTTTTCAATTTCTTGTTCCTAATTCCCTATGCTAAAGGAGTAGACATCATTTTTAGGTGGCTCTTATGTAAAACTTCCTTTGCCCTGAATTGCGATCATTGCTTCTGATTCTACTTTTAACTGAAATATTAATAAGAGTTTGTTTCTATGTGATTGTGCATAATTACAGAGTACCAAATCTGTGACATAAAATCTGTTACAAAGGAAGGAGACTAATTTAAAAGTCAAATATTCCAGATATGATCTATTGTCCCATACTTGTAACTTGCCATATGCATAAATAATATTAACATTTAGTTGTCTATGTGCTGATGAAGTACATTACACTATTGACTGCGTGTAATTCACTGCTTCATTAGTCTTACACTAAAGAGTTTTCCTAGGAACGTGATTTCCAGGACTCTGATATGTATTCATGCACCTTGAGTCTGAAGAGTAATGCACAGTCTATGTCGTGCATCTGTCCACAACAAAGCTAGTCATGTTGAAACCCGTTTTTAGTCAATGGGAGGAACTACCTACTTTAAAGATGGGCTTCCTCTCATCAAAATATATGTAGATATTCTTTATAATGATATGAATGGAACCTGGAAATTTTTTTCATATTATGCACAAAAGAAACTGCAACACTTGAGTATGTTACAATAAAACACACTCTTCAACTAATCTTCTAAAGCATGACACTGTGATTCTACCTAAGAATGACAGGTGACAGACACCTACAATAGAAGTGAGTTTATGAGAATGGTGCTTGTCAGTTCCAGCCTACAACTACTCTGCTTACTTACAAAGACAGCAATAAAGTAAACATCTTATTTCAGGTTTTATCCAATTCTAGTTTTAAAAGCTCATCTTAAAAAATCTGGATCAGAGTCAATATCATCCATCAGCAAAGTCCACACTATAACTCTAAAATATCTTTTAATGATGGTGAGCAGTGCAATGGGGTGAACATGTCATAAGGGAAAGGCATCTTATAGAGAGACCTGGACAGTATTCCAGTGCCTAAAGGGCAGCTACAAAGAGGATGGAGTCTCTCTTCAGAAGCAGCAGTAGGTACAAGTGAGAGGTTTCATCTTGATATAAGAAGGAAATTGTTTTTGCAGTGAGAACCATCATTCAAAGGAAAAAATGGTCATGGATATGGTTGAGTCTCAGTCAACTGAGTTTTTAAAGAGGTGACTGGACAGGGTGCTAGATAATCTCATGTAGGCTCCCTTTCCTATGGAAATTCAGATCAGATGATCTCCCAAGGTTCCTTCCAACCTGGACTATTTTAGTGAAAAAGTCCTAAATGAATTGTTGTATTGAAGACTTCTTTACCCTGTCTAGAGGGAACTGTCCACTTGGTAAAAACAAAAGCCTGTTTTATCTTGATTGAGCCTGGAGAAGACTGTTGTGCAGCTTTCAAACTTCAGGTGGAGGCTATTAAGAAGGAAACAGGTTGTGTTAAGAAAACTCATACAAATAAACACAGTCTCTAAGACTAGGGAGATAAAAATCTCCACCATGAACATCCCACTGTTCCCAGCAAAAGCCTTAAGGTGCTCAGAAGTCACCACACAATGTGCTCAGTTATTTGTGAGGAAGACTGAACATTCAAACTCAGTGCAACAGGAGACTGCTGTGGTTTATACTGTGTAGGAATATTCACTGTGTTAGTAGGCAGCTTTTCTCTGTTAATATGATAATCTGGACTATATGAGTGCTGAAACATAAACTAGAATAACCAAAAATTCTTGGCTACAGAACTCTAGTGGGTTTCTTTTTTGCACATAATAAGATCCTGGGTGTAATATGCTAACATACACACAGTAATCATTTGGTTTAACAAATTTTCAGCTCTTCTAATTAATATGGCAAGAACAAGAAAGAAGAAATAATTCAGCATGCAGCTTTTATTTAAGCAAAGTGAAGCCTACATATAATAAACATCATTACTTTGAATATATTCATGTCCAAAGAAATTTCTGTTTCCTTCTAAGTCCTAACACTAATCCTAACTCTAACATTTTTACAGTCGCAAAGTGCCTTCTGGCAGAACTGGCAGATCGATATAAATCAGTGGCCTTTAAAATCACTGTCTCCAGTTTAGCCCTGAAGCCTGGTGCAGAATTAACAGACTGTTTTCTTCAGTTTTGCCTTTCTAACACAAATCTTCTCATAAATTACTGTATGAAATGTAGTATGGATGTAATGTAACAGTATGTAACATGTAGTAGATGTCAGTAGGATCATGAACACACCTTTCACCTTTACACACCTTCACACACCTTTAACTCCAGGTCATGTGTATATTAAACATTAAAGTTAAATATTGAGATCTTCTTTTTACAAAGATATAACCATACGAGAAATGGGTATTTACACCTTTTTCTTAATTGCAGTCAGATCTCTGATATGTAGATAGCAGAGTGAAATACCATCATAGAAGCCTTAATTTTTTGACATCGCAGCCCTACTTTTGTTCTTCAAAAATGCTGATGTTTCTCCAAGAAAAAGTAATAAGTAATAGGTTTGATTAAAGTCTATTTTAAAGTCTGTTAATCATAATCATACCTAGGCAAAAAATACATTTACAAAACCTCAATATTGACCTTCCATATTTTAAGGTGTCACTTTAATCCAGAAAGTACTTAAACTTGTGAAATAATCAAGCCCTTAAACTCTTGTTTTTCCAATATGTACATGACTGAAAAATAAGTTAAAAAATATTTAAAAAATAGCTCCCCAGCTATTATTTATTGGCTAATACATCAGAGAGACATTAACAATCTAGAAAAAAACATTAATATTTTTACAATTCATGAAGAAACTTTGCTGACCATTAGACACCAACCAGGAGAAAAGGTTTCTACTGCTCCTTAGAATAGGTTGATTATTAATGTTGTTCATTTGCCACCTTCTGAGTCCCTTTTCTTTCTTTTAGGAATTTATACTCTCGTGTTTATATTTTCCCTCTTTACTCTTTGAAATGTAAGTGATTCCTTTTATCAACAGCTTTACCTGTCTGAAATCTTACTTTTCTTACTTGGCATAGTTTTACTCTAGAGAATTTCTTACAGATCTTTCTTTTAATCTAGCAATTTTCTTAGAAGTCTGAGTCAAGGTTATATAGCCTTGGATCTCACAGAGCAGAACATAAGGAAGAAGATACACACCTTACTTTCTTTTTACTTTTCAGCTTTAGCCTTATTTTTTACCCAATCCATCCTTTTCCTCCTGCCTGCCCCTCCTACCCTCCTCCATCCTTCTCTGCTTCTTCTCCCCCCACACCCATTTCAAGTTAAAAGATAGTGGCAAAGTAAGAAATCCTTAGCTCTTAATTGAGACAGAGAAGAAATTAAGAAAGCTACAACTGCTAACACTCTCTGAAGTCTCTTTCTGCTGACCATAAACTCCTCCTCAGCACTACGAGAAAGCCTATGGATCAGTCAGATTTTGATGCTGGCTACTTCTGTTCTTCTTGCTGATGCTGAAATCAGCACCATCCATGTAATTTGTCTTTCATCTAGTTTCTCAACTGTGTTATCTTCAAGATGACCAGACATAGGCTAAATCCAAATTTCAGGGTTATCTGAAAAACCTGGGAACAACAGCCTTGCTTTGAACACAAGACTGTTGGATAATTTCACAAGAGTCACAATTAATTTATTTTCCATAGTTTTAACCCTAATTTTAACCTTAAGCTTGGGCACTGAGATTGAGAGGGAGCTACAGGGCTGACCCTCATGACCTTGTTTGGTTTCTTGTTTTTAGCATGAGTCCCAGTGTCCTCAACCTTCACCTTAGCCTAGACATCACTTGAAGCATTATTTGTAATGAGATATAGTCTGACTTTTTTCCCAAGAAACTGTAATCCTATCCCAAATCTTGACCACAAACTCACCCTTTTTTTCTTTTTTTTTGTTCCCTTTATTTTTTTTTCGTTCTCTCTCTCATAAAAAAAAAAAAAAGAAGACATATTTAATGTCATTTCTGTAATGCTTGAAATTTTGGAAACAGGGAATATTTTCCTATTTATTATTGTTAACAGTTCTCCCATGGTTAATAATTCTTTGTTTTCATTAATTCTTCAGTTAAGTTGATTTTTAGAGATAAAAAACCTAGTTTCTCCTCAGATATTTTCACATGCTGAAAAGTGACAACTACTTTCAGCTGTAGTGTAAAATACCTGTTGTCATGTAATTGATGTGTTTTTCATGAACTTTTCTATTGCTGCCACTAAAGCTGATCAATGTGAAAATATGGATAATGCAAAGCTGATTTAGCTTCAGTACAGCTGGGATTGTAAACCCAGCTTTTTTAGATAATAATGTCCATCCATTCAATTTTTAGTCATTGGTGCAGTGGATCTGCTTTTTGTTATTAATGCATAAGTAAAAGATGCAACACAATACATGCTGTATATCCAGAGGAAACAGTTTCTTTTTTGTAAGTAAAACCTTATTGATCTTTTTTTAACATTAAATTTCATATGCTTTCAAATACAGTAGCAGGATGTTTTCTTTAGTTTGATTTTACTTTGTCATGTTTCCAGTGGAACAAGGACATTTTTTTGGATATCAAAGAGGCTTCTAACTATATTAAGAGTTCTTGTGGAAAAAACAAAAGCAAGCAAACAAACAAAACCAAATCTAAAAATGATGTCTTCCCTCAGGTCTTTGAGGTACCATATATTTGTGTGTGCAGCAAAAACAGGAGCCTAAATCTCTTACCAGTAGATAGTACTAAGGACTCAGCCAATAATGAGCTCAGTCTTGATGATGATATTGCAGTCCCACTTCCATCGATGGGATGGAACTTCCCCTCAACTGTTAAGGGGGGAATGGCTGATGTTTTCCATTTATTCTCAATATAGATCCGTCGATCGATTGATGGATCATAGAGTGAGTGGCATTTGGTTTGTAGCCAACCTAGCTGCTTGTACACTCCTTCCTCTTCAATGGGACAGGGGAGAAAATAGGAAGAAGTGGGACAAGAAATCTTGTGGGTCAAGACCAAGACAGAGAGGCTATTTACCAATTACCATTGCAGGCAAAGCAGACTTGATGTGGTGAAATGAATTAAATTTATTGCTAATTAAAATAAATTTTTTGGTTAGTGTAAAACAAAATGACAAACATTAAAACAACAGCTTTTCTCTTCCTCTTTCCCCAGCTCAATTTCACTCTTTCACTCAAGATTCCTTTCCCCCTTCCCCAAGATATGCAGTGTGGGATGGGTGAGTGGGTGAGGGCTACAATCAGTATATAACAATTTCCCAGACTTTTCTTCTGTTCCAGTGTGGGTTTTCCATGAGTGGCAGTTCCTTTGGAAATACTTATCATCTGTATGCACAGATACAGAACACTGTTATAAATTGTTGTTGAGGATGTTGTTGAGGAGACAGAGTGTATCCTCAGCTTGGCCTCACACCAGAGGGCTGTGCTTGCATCCAGAGTAACCTGGACAGGCCAGAGAGCTGGGCAGAGAAGAACCTAATGAGGTTCAACAAGGGCAAATGTAGGGTCCTGCACCTGGGGAGGAAGAACCCCAGGCACCAATATAGGTTAGGGGTGAATCTTCTGGAAAGTACCTCTGAAGAAAAGGATCTGGGAGACCTGGTGGATGGCAGGATGTCCATGTTCCATGTGCTCTTGTTGCCAAGAGGGCCAATGGAACCCTGGGCTGCATAGGGAGAAATGTGGCCAGCAGGTTGAGGGAAGTCATTCTCCCTCTCTGCTCTGCACTAGTGAGGCCACAACTGGAATACTGCGTCCAGTTCTGGGCTCCCCATTTCAAGAGGGAAAGGGAACTACTGGAGAGAGTCCAGTGTAGGGCAACCAAGACAATTAAGGGATTAGAACACTTTCCTTAAGAGGAAAGCCTCAAAGTGCTGGGGCTCTTTAGCCTCGAGAAGAGAAGACTGAGGGGAAACCTTATCTATGTTTACAAGCTCCTAAAGGATTGAAGAATGATTGAAGCTGGACTCTTTTCAGTGGTTTCCAGTGAAAGGACAAGGGCCAATGGGCATAGCTGGAACATCAATTCCACTCAAATATAAGGAATATTTTCTTTACAGTGAGGGTGACAGAGCACTAGAACAGGCTGCCGAGAGAGGTTGTGGAGTCCCTTTCTCTGGAGATTTTCAAGACCCGCCCAGATGCAGTCCTGAGTGATGTGCTCTAGTTGTTCCTGCTTGGAAGGGGAGTTGGACTAGATGATCTCTAGACATCCCTTCCAACTCTGTCAAATCCATGAATCCATCTGAAATTAAAAAAAAATAAATCTGCTTTTAATCTGTTTACACTCCATTTACACCAGAAATACTTCTCCCTCTCTCACTCTCTTTCCCCCTCTTCCCTTGCTTTTTTCACTTTTTTCCTCGTGAGGATATAATAGTCCAAATATAAGTGACACTGTAGAAACTTATATTTGGATAAGGATAACACTACACACACTAGTGTAGTGTTCACTAGTGTGAAAAATGAGAGAAAAAAACACCATCAGTTTACTTAGACTTTTTTGTGTTTGTGCGCATTTAAGATAGTAGAGGATAATGCAAACTAATCTAAATCAGAAGTTAGAGAAAATATGGAATGAAATATAATTGAATAGGCTTTAGATCTTTTTAAGGTATTGGTCAATTGTAACATTTGAAATAAGTCACCATGTAAAATATATCACAGTTTTATTTTGTTAAGTTTAGCTGCCTATGAGTAGGAATAGCTTTTAAAAAAATTTATAAAGGATTTTTCTATAAGTGCTTACCAGATAAGTGTCTATAATAGCCTTTCTAAAGTGACAGCTGTTGGAAAAATATAGTAGCTTTCTGAGGTAATCAGATTGATTTATTCAAAGTGTGAATAGATTTAGTCTTGAAAGAAGCCACAGTACTTTGTAGAAGTCAAGGTGCACAGCTAGTGACCTATTCATTCTACTGTATAAAAAGTGTCACAATTTCATACTATGTAACCAAACATAAAGAAGTACAGAATGGATAATTCATTGGGGGGGGGGGGGGGGGGGGGGGGGGGGGGCAGAATATATTCAACATAACGGAAGTTTCCTGTACATTTAACTTCATAATTTCGTGCTTGAGATGCCAGTACGTCATGGATAACAAAAGGTAAAATGATGCTGAGTCTGAGCGAAATGGAAAACCATTTGGATATAAACTCTAGCTTCTTTTTTTTTCTTTTTCTAAATAATAAAGAGCAATTGAAATTAGAAATATGCTTAATGATGCAGAAATAATTTGAATGCCACTGCAGATAATATATAGCTAACTCCCTGCTTGTCCACTTTATTTCTGACTCAATTTAACTAGTAGACTCCACAAACTGTGTCTTATATCTGAGGTTCCTAACAAACATGATTGTGCATATGATTTAATGTGATAAAGGTGGTGAGGCTGATCTCGGTAGTATCTATCAGTAAAATAAGCTATATCATTTTAATAGATGGAATTAAGGTAGAGCAGTGGGCTATATACATCTTAATAAAAAAATCCTATTCTAGTAATGTTCAGTTAAAAATACAGGTGCATTAAGATCAATGTTGCCCACCATTAAAAAATAAAAGATAAACTACCAGTAACATTATTTATAATCATTGTTTTACTCATTAAATGTCTATCTGGATTTGCAGGAGCTGATCCATGGGAAGACTGGTGAGACTTAAACTACAGCTCTGATAGAATGTGTTAATGAATATTTTATCTCATTGTTGAGTGGCCTATATGGATTTTTGGTTGACATTAGCATCAATGGCAGTGGTAGTAGGTCAATGACCATCTCTTTTAAAAATATAATCTGTAGACCTGAATGGCATTAATTATAGACTCACAGAATACCAAGTTTGAAGGGATCTCAAATATCATCTGGTCAAACCTTTCTCGGCAAAAGCACTGTCTAGGCAAGATGGCCCAGCAAACTGTCAATCTGAATCTGAAAAGTGTCCAATGTTGGGGAATCCACTGCTTCCCTGGGAAAATAATGCCAATGGCTGATTGTTCTCATCATGAAAAAATTTCCTCTTGCGTCCAGCTTGGATCTCCTCAGGGGTAATTTGTATCCATTATCTGAAAAAGTATAGCATCCATTATCTGAAAGGAAGACCTGGAATAGAAAAAAGCTCCACTGACAGAAAGAAATATGTAATCAAAAGAGAATTGCTAAAAAATGCCTCCTCCTCCTGTCTCCACTAAATAAATGTATCATTAAAACAGGGGTGGAAAAGCCCATATTCTATATAAAACACATTGTATATTCAAAGCAAATTTCTGAATATTCCCTCTGGTATACTTAGTAAGATCAATATTGTTTATTGTGTCCTTTTCTCTCTGTCCCCACATCTCCTCAACAGAAGTATTACAGAAGCTTTAGCAGATATAGTGTCACTTTAAGACAATTATATGTCCCAGTATTGACCCATTTCCCACTTAGATTGGAGGCAATTTGGAATATGTAAACATTGTTCCAAGATTGTCAAGTGCAGAAACTGTTGCCTGTCCTGAAAAGATATTGGCAATAAAGTAAAACTCAGAATGGGTGTTTCTGTTAAGGAAGATAACTGAGAGGGCATTGGATACTGTGGCTACATCTGTGTTGGTAAACTAAACTGACCAACAGATAAACAGGAATTCTAAACATAGAATATAATCTCCTGCAGTATGTAATTATTGTCTATACCATGGTTTAAAGAGTAACATAGAGAACAGACCATTCTCAACAGTCAGTTTAGTAATAGACAGTCTGTTTTGGAGGGTGACAGAATTCAATACTATAAATATAAGCCTTTCTATGACAGCTGGTCTTAGTGACAGGAAACAATCCAAGACACATCCACATTACTACAAAGGACACAACAAGTTGATCAAAGCATTCTGGGCAAATATGGTTACAAGGTTTAACAGAAAAGGTATTAATTTTAGTTAAGATCTCATCGGTGGTTTCAGGGCTAAAGGCTGGAACAGAGAGAATATAAAAGGCTAAATCCATCTTCTTTTCAGACTCCAGAATCCAGTTGAAGGTACCAGAATGTAACTTAAACTAAGAAGAATTTTCAAAAATAGATAGTTCTTGCATGGTAAAGTAAGAAATACAATTGAAGTAGAATTTGTGGAACACTGTATCCATGCCCTTCATGTCACAAATCATTCTAACCTTCTTATAGTTTTCCACTTCCAATTATTCACAGGCAGTTTTCCAGAACCACAGAAATGTTGAGGTATGAAGGCACCTTCAGAGATCACATAGACCAACTGTGTGTGCCATAGCAAGCTCAGCTATAGAAAGTAGCTCAGAGTCATGTTCAGTCAGGTTTTGATTGTCTTCAACAGTGGGAACTCCAAAACCTCCCTGGCCAAATTGTTTCAATATTTTACAATCATCATAATATTTTTTTTTTTTTTTAATATATGCCTAAACAGAATTTTCTGTGTTTCAATTTGTGCTGATTGCCTCTTGTCTTGTTGGTTGGCAACACTAAGAGTCTGACTCAATCTTCCTTTTTCCCTATCATTGGATATTTATACAAACTGATAAGATATCCCTGTAAGTCATCTTTTCTCCAGGCTGAACAACCCCAGCTCTCTCAGCATCTCTTTGTATGACAGATGCTCCAATTCCTGATCATCTTCTAGCCTTTCACTGGACTTCACTGGTCCAGTATGTACATTTCTCTTGTATTGAGGAACCCAGAACTGGGTATTACGGATGTGGTGTCATCAGGGTTGAGTATGCAAGATCATTTCACTCAAGCTGCTCGCAACATTCTTTTTAATGCAGCCCAGGAGGCTGTGTTATTTCCACTTCCACTTTAAATTTAATGGTCCTTACCAGAAAGACCTCACTGTTATATCCTGGTGATCAACCGACCTTTTCAAAAGCTCTCTGACACTGCTGTTTAATATTTGTTCTGTGATAGAATGATAATCCTTTTATTGAGACCCTTATAGTCAGGTTCTGTCTTAGAAAACATATGGTTGGTACTACTCTATAAAGGTTTTTGTATGTTGTCTTATATGTATTATTTTTGTTCTTCCTGTATATTATGCTTCTTGTCTGTGCTCTTTGCTTTCAACTTCCTCAGCAAGCCCTGCATTTTACATGAAGATAACAGGAGGAAAACATAAAATATCATTCTGAAGACTATCCCTTGGCAAAAAAAAACCAAACCAATTCTATCCTGCTAACATAATTTCAACCATTTGAAGCATTTTCAATTTTATACTAGTCATATTCATCTATACCTCATAATGATCATTCCTCCCTCCCTTCCTTTCTTTCTTTCTTTCTTCCTTTCTTTCTTTTCTTTCTTTCTTTCTTTCTTTCTTTCTTTCTTTCTTTCTTTCTTTCTTTCTTTCTTTCTTTCTTTCTCTTTTTTCTTTGTTTTTTTTTTTTTCCTTTTTTTTTCAGTTCACCTAATGCTTACATAGTGTTATCTCCACTATTTCTTCTAATGAAGAGCTATATGGTCTGCTGTAGTTCCTTTCTCTGGGGAAGTAATTATAAAAAATAAGTGATTAATCTTTGATTTTTCACTCAATTTTATTTCTAAGTCCTTACTTTGTAGTATAATATTTATTAAATCTTATATAGTACTGAATGTGCCCTATATGACCACTTTTGGGGCCTAGCAGAATTTCCCCCTAAAACTTCAATTGCCTGCTTAGACAAGAACTTCATGAATAACTTCTCTATCTAAATACTAAATAAATGTCACTATGCTCCTATATAGTTTACTGTAAACCAGCCTCAGGATATTGCTGACAGCTGCACTGTAGCTACTTGCATTTTTACTTGCTTTAGAATATCTTACACAGGAAAAGGTTTCCATTATGTGTATTTTTCACCTGAAAAAATACCAAAACAAAAAGAGGCATTCTATATCCATTTTTTATAAAGACTCATAGGTATAGTACTGACCACAACAGTCAGATGCAGATGACCTCTCACACTTCCATACTTTCTCTGTTAACAGAGAGGCTGCAAGGGGTCTATGGGGCCAGGCTGGGTGTCCTAAACGCAAAGGACACCATCTTGTCTATTTAAATGTCACTTTCCCTGGTTATGCAAGGTAGAGGAAACAAGGATGATGTGATTAGCATTGTCTGATGTAGGGACTCATAGAATCATAGAATGTTTTTTGTTGGAAGGGACCTTAAAGGTCATCCAGTTCCAACCCCTCCCTGCAGGGACACCTCCCACTACACCAGGTTGCTCACAGCCGCAACCAGCCTGGTCTTGAGCGCTTCCAGGGATAGGGCATCCACAACTTCCCTGAGCAACTTTCAACTCGACTTTCTCAAATTTGTGATCAACTAAATAAATATAAATTACAATAATACTCTGCAAAACTAAAGTGATGACTGAGATGCGTGCATGCCCCATATCATAAGATCATACCAGAGCAGCTAAGAGATACCTGTTTTGATTTAGTGTGGGTGTCAGATCACACTCAGGTTGATATCCACACATCAAATTCTGCCTTACTTTCATAATGAAATGCTAATAGAATGTAAACTCATGGTTGCTGGAAAATAAAGTGAGTGGATACTTTCAGACATTTAGACAAATGCCTCCTTCCTATTCAGAAAATAATTTTAGATTGTTAGTACACATGAGCCACAATATAACTGTTGCTAAGACACAGATTTACAAATGAGCTTTAAAATAAGAAAATAAAAATCCTACAACAATGTAGTTTAATGGAAAAATCCTTTATATCACTTTATCTAAAATCTTCTCCCCCTTATTTTCTTTTGTCTGCCCAAGTAGCAGCTCAGCAGTTATTCCCAGAATTCTAAGTATCTGTTTCTACTGCACCGTTATTTTGAAGTAAATAAAAATATTTCTCTTCTATCCCTGCACAACATTACAGATATCATGAGAGCAATGTAATTATAAAGAAAAACACTAGGTGTTCTTTAAGAACCATGTTAGTTATTTAGCCTTTCTTGTATGATTGAATTACATCTTTACATTTTAAAGGAAAGCAGTAAGTGCCATGTTGTTCTTATATCAAAACAGTTTGAAAGACAAAACAATTATTGCAATCACTATAAATTGTTTTGCAGAGTATTTGCATCAGTACTTTAAAATTTTCCCACTAAGAATTTCTTGCTACAAGGATAAATTCTAAATAATTCAATCACAAACACTTTGAAGGTACTACATACAGCACATGCCATATTATTGCCCAAGTCAAAAGAGAAGAATAAGCAGTGCGATAGAGACAAGTAGTATTTTTTCCTATGATACTGTACCCAGGAAGTTGTGCAATGTTCTTTTAAGATAAGGAGTTTACATTTCATTTACATCTAACATGTAATATATGTCACGCCATGAAAACTCAGACTGGTAAAGACGTATAGCAACATGACTGGGATGCAATGTATCGTCTGATTAGGTTAATTCCATTTTCTAAATATTAAATACAAAGATATACAACACCAGATTAAATTATTATTATTATTTTTATTATTAATGTATATATTTTTCTATGTGCATATTTTTCATTTGACACAGATGAATTTCAGAAATCAGTTTAGTATCATATGACAAAATGGCATAAAGATATCTCAGGCTCTGAGCAATTTAGTGTGCCAGTATACCAAAACTTGCAACAGACTTTTTCAGCAAATCAGTGAATACAAAATAATGAATGGGAAGGAGTCATCTTTCCAGCTTTTAGTTATGACTCAGATGTTTGTATATGAGTAAATAATGCTGTTTTCGCCCAGCATGTGAAGACTAGAGATAACTTACTGCAGCAAGTGGATCACAGTATGAAATAATTCAGTTTAAAAATTCCCTGGAAAAGAACTGTCTTTTTCTTTACTGCATAAATACCTCATAGAATCTGCCTAGTATCTGGTATCATGAGTGAGGTTCTTTGATACTGCATTGGTAAGTAAGAACCCTAAATGAAACCAGAGAAAGAACATTAATGGTACCTTTAAATAGAAGTATTGATGTTATGCTAACATTTTCTGTTAGAGTGTATTATCCCTGCAATAATTTTCAGTGTAAAACCAGTTAATATTTTAAAAGCCTGAGAAAATTAAGTTTATGTTCTAGGAAGAAGCTTTTATTTTAAACAGATTATAAGAATAGTTTGATTACAATGTAAATTATCTATTTTCTTTGTATGAAATACAAATATTCATATAATGACTCATAGCAGTGCTATCTTTTGATCACAAGGTAAGTCAGAAGAATTAACCCAGCAAACACGCCAGATGGAAACACAGCAACTTTGAGTTTTATACTAACATTTTCTGAAGAGGCTTAAGAAGGCAATCTTGTTCTGAGCTTTTTAACCATGAATTAAGAAAGAGAATGCAATGATTAGTCTACAAAATTTAGCTTAATTTTTGCATAAGAAACACTTCCTCAGTTTAGGGTTGGAAAAGGTGCATTATTTATTTTTAAAATTTATGGTATTTTCTTTACCTTAGGTTTTGTGGATGTTTTTAGAAATGCTCTATACAATTATATGAATAACAGAGGTACTCCTGTGACTGTATGTGAAGGCTAACATCAGTATCTTTGCACAAATTTAATAACATCGTCCTATTGCAAGTATCTTTCCATAAATTTATTCTTATCTGGTTTGAAGTTGACTAATATTATGCCAGAATTCAAAGTGGAATTTTGAAAGCATTGGACATGCTAGCCAGTGCTTTCAAAGTTCTTGTTATAATAGCATGAATGTATATTTGAATTTAATGTCTCCCTCAGTGCAAATAAATGTTCATCTTTTTTAGCTGCTCACGTAGAATGTCAGGTCAAAACTGTACAATGCTGTAATTCCAAAGTTTATAATCACTGTATGCAAGTGAAATAACAGATTCAATGAATCATTATCTTCCACTTGAAAATATATCAAGAATGAATTTCATAAATGGCCCATATCAATCCACTAATAAGCTTGTTTGGGACAAGCTTCTCCCATCAAAACAACCTCTAAACAAATATAAACCAAAATCTCCAATGTTATCAGCTATGTTATGTAGTTCTTCTCTAAAAAGTTATCCTACTTTTTAGAAAGTAGGATATCTGATCAAAATTGTGTATTTTATTGTTGAGTAGATTTCACTAGTGTACTAAATGACATCTTTTTATCCTTAAACACCTTCTGCATGCAGTGAAAATTGTTTTAAACATTAATCTTCAAAATCTAAAATATAGTTTGTGACAAAAGGAGATTTTACAATATTTATTTATTTCTGTTGTTTTTCAGTATCTATTATTTTTCAGACAACAAACACAGAATTCTTTCAATATAAATAGTAAAAATGTATCAAGTAAACTGTGTTGATCTCATCTGGTTACTTCTCTTAAGTGTCAAAACACATAGAAAGAAAATACTTCTAATGAGTGGTTTAGATGAAAAATCAAACATCTGGAGATATTTTCTTTTTTTTTTTTTTCATTTTTGAAGCATTCAGAGATTTTCAGAGGTGACTGTAGAAAATTTATCAAATAAGATACTTATTGAAGTAAGCAAACTTTTTATTTTTTCCCCTATTATTCAGTTTCTTTAAAGAGATGAATGAAAAAGTTTAAATACTTATTAAAAATAAAGAAAACCAAAAGAACACAAATGTGCAAAATAATGCACTGACTTGAAAAGACCTAAAATAAAGTATCCATATCTATTCAGTTTTCGTCAGTAGAATTATTTTGGGGAAAATATACTGCATAGGAATTATAATGTAAGGATTCTTGCAGCTACTGATCTGTGTCTCCTTTTTGGAAGCTTTGACATTTATGAAGTCCCTATTTTATCTAATAGGGATATTTTCAACTGTATTCAAATGTGTATCTTCCAAGAAATGAGCACAGTTGTTTCTTGGGTTCATTGCCAAGTTCATCTGTCATTCCAGTTTCCCTCTCCATAACACTAAGAGCTCCCAATTGAGAACATTCTTCTAAATTATACATCAAGACTTTCGCTCTGGATTAGTTTAATGATGAAAATTCAAAGACACAACAGAAGAGGACCATGGAACTTGTTTCTTAACTGGAAAAGGCTTTACCTGTTACAGCACTGCAAACTGGGTATAAACTTGTCTGAGTTTGTGATATATTTTCATGTTTTCCAACTTAAAAATAAAGAGCACATGTGGTTGTGTCTGTGTATGTGCAGAGGTGAAGAAAAAAAAAGAAGGGCAGGGGAATTACTGAAGGGCTGTGATGATTTTCATGCACATAGAATAAGATATTAATATAACTAACTCAGGAAGCATTTTTAAAAAGACTGGAATGTTGTAGGAATGACACTGAGGAGGAAAAAGCAAAGCAAATGCTTGCTATTGTCTTGCAGATTTAAAGGGAAAAATGTATCAGATCAACTGAGAAAGTTGCTCAAAGTATCGTAAGAAGTATACGTCAAAATTAAATGAGCCTGACCTCCTAATTTTCATCCTGAAATATTTGTATATTAAAAATGTCATATTTCCTGCATTTTGTCTCCTGTCAGGCTTGCACTGAAATTTTCTTCTACAATTAACTCTTAAATGAAAAACATATTTTGATTTCAGGGAGGAGAACAGCAACTCCACAAATACATCAGATAAACCAGGAGTACGGAACCTCTGATTAATTCTGTACAACTACTGTAGTGGAGGTCTGTAAGTAGAGTGGAACTCTTTCAACTTTCTTATAGACTGCCATGTCTACCATGTAGGTAAAGTTTAGACTTTATATAAATTAGGTTTGTCTACATTTGCTTAATGAAATAGCTCATGAAGAACTGCATAGCTGATTTTATCCTCTGGTTATTAATGCAGCTTCTGCTTTTGATATTGAAGTTGCTAGAAGGATGAAATATGCTAGAAGGATGATAACCTAAACAAAGAAAAACGAAAAATGACAGCTTTAAAATAATAAAATTAAAACCTCTTTTTATTGCATTACATTATGGTTTATGTTCAAATAGTCCTGTGAAGCATACAATTATTTTTTCCATATGAGATGAAAATCACAGTCTCCCATGGCTGCATAAAGACTGAATACTTTTATCCTACTCTATCTTTCTTGTAAGACAACACATCAAAGTGCCTGCCAAGAAAAGGATTCTACGACATACCACTAGCAGAAGATCATGGTTTCTTATGATGTGGTTATATGCCCTGCAGTACAGATTTGGGGCTTTCAGTGAATAAATCTGCAATAATCTTAAGAGACAGACAGTTTCCATAAAACCCAGTACATTGGATCACTGGAGCAATCTTTTTTATTACCCAAGTCTACTACTTTTCTGTTTCTTTTTTTTTTTTTTTTTCCCTCTGACCCTCAGGAAATGGGAGAAAGAGTGAGAAGGAGAGAACCAGAGCCAGACTAGTGCTCAGGTAACATTGATTAAAAAGCAGAAAAGAAACTGTCTCTAAAATTCCAGAAATTGCTAGACCTCTTGCCACCTTGTATTTCCAGGAGGAAATGACTGCACACTTTTGCCACTGTTCCAGCAGTCTTTTTAACAGAATGAAGAATTGCTTGCTCTCTCTCAATTAATGCAATTGTTGTTGCTTCCTTACTCTTTTTCCACAGCCTTAACCCATAGGAGGAAAGATTTTTTTAATAATTTTGTTCACTAGTGTTCCAATTCCTTCTGCTTCCTTATATTTAGTATTCAAATTTCACCAGTTTCTTTTCTTCTCATGAATCTGTACATTAACGCACAACACAACAGCCAAAGGAGAGCAAGGACAAAGAGGAATGACTCCAACCTGCCTGTCTCAATCTGTCAAGGCCATCCCAGTTCCTTGAGGGAGACCTTCTTTGCCCCTGTTTCAGCCATGGGGCCACAGGACAGCAGGGAAAGAAGCAGGGGACAGGGAACTAAGGACCTAATAACTTGTGGGATTCACAACTCACTAGTTAATTAACTAAAAGAGACATCTCCAGAAGGTGATTCAGCTTAGTAAATATTTTCTTTAGAGTTTTCCCTGGCTGATCAGTATACATGATGCTTAAACTGCAAACAACTAAAGTATTTTATGATTTTGGCACAAATTACTTCAGCAAGTAACATCTCTTCAAAGTATTCCTCAGACTCCTGCCATGATGAAGGGACTTAGTGTCTCAAAGAGCAAAATATACCTGCCCAGGAGAAATGTCATGATTACACTTGAATCACATCTGTCTTTTTACTAGATAGTTCTTTTTATTTTTAGAATATCGTATTTGAGATATTACCTACAGGGTCATGAAATCCATGTCAGTTTTCTTCTTGGATCAGTGAAGATGGTTTCAGAAGTGAGAAAAGGGGTATTGGAATATCTGAAATGCTAAAATCAAACTATGTCAGAAGAAAGAATGCTCAAACCCAAGGTAACCTTAGCCACTTGCTTGTATCCATGTCCCTGTCTGAACCAGTCAGAAAAACTTTGCAGCTCCCAGGTCTGACCACAAGGTGACCACAGGTCAGAGTGAGACCTGAGCAAATTCAGGGCTTCACCATGCTCTTGTAGGTTTGCAGGGCCAGCTACAGGGTAACGTGTGAAACAAATCTAGCTCCTTTACAGTATAAAAGCTGAGGGGAAATGCAAGAGAATAGGAAACATGGATGTCATAGTGTCACCTGTCCAGAGTTCTGTTTGCTTGTGATTTTCTTTATCAAAGCCAAGCTGCTCTGCTTAGAGATAGTGAAAACTCGCACAAAAAAAAACCACACTGTATAGGAAAAAAATCTCAGAATAATTAATATAATTATAAAAAGGTAATGCAAGAATTCATGTTGCAGAAAGTCTGTCTGATGATCATGTAGTTATCTATTTCTCTCCCAGGCAAGGCAAAGTCAGCAAAACACAATAAAAAAAATATTGTACTTGACAGTCAGCATAAATGTTCTTATCTCTGTACAGCAAAGGATCCAACAAGTTATGGCAGCTTGAATCTAGTCTTTTCTAAGAGACTTCTGTGGAGTTAGAAATTAGGAAGGCTCCAATACCCACTATTCATGGCCTTGAAGAAACTGAGAAAAGCAACTGCACTGTGAACGAATGTAATATGAATACTACAGGTATTGGACGATGAGGGAAATGATACAGTCTGTGTTCTTAATAAAGTACTAGTCCAATACTGCTTGAGCGCTGCTTTTAGCCATTTCAGCAGGCTTCAGGCACCTGAAATTCAGAGAACTGAGATTTTTGTCCTGTTTTTAATTTAATTATTTCAAAAAAATAATGTAGCACACTCAGCCTACACTGACTTTACAAAATGAGTTTAGTATTATGTTATACTTATTATTTTCTACTACTGTTATCAAAAGAATTGAACCATGAAACCAAGGTGATAAAAAATAATAGCTGAACTAAAGAAACAACTGCAACATCAAATGAAGCATCTAAGTCATTTTGTCAGCTCTCATTTGACCTTTTTCACAGTTGGATTTTTAATGGACTGAGAGACAGTACTAAACTAATGTGCTGTGCTTTCAACCAAAGAACTTATCAGTGCTGGCATAGATTTCATGACCCTGAAGAGTTCAGATATGTATCTAGCATTCATACCTAAATCTCTCTACTCCCTTTATCAAGTTAACTTTTTTTTTTTTTTTACCATTGTCATAGTGTTAATCAAAAAATCGTGTTTAAAACCAAAATGTCACTTCAATTTTATGAGGGTTCAATAACTCACAAACATAAATGCAGAATATTTAATCTAATTAATATACTTTAATTCTGCAAACTTTTATATGCTTACTTACATTAGTAGGTTGATTAGCAATCTAGCAATCTAGCAAGATTTGGATTGGCAATTTGCCTAAAGATAAACATCTATTTGAAAAGTAGGATATTTCTTGTACTGATAACGCAGTAATAACCACAATGTACATGCAGGTACACTGGAGTGAAAAATTGTGCTGCAGTGGTCAAATACCCCAGGAATTTGGCCACTTGTCTCTTCCTGTGGAGAAGTGTTTATATAGCTATGTCACATTTAGTCCTGTGTCTTTTGGGGGATCATATGCAGATGATTTCTATAAATACTTTAAAAAGCCTTAGAAATCTGGTATCTGGTACAGAAGTGAAACCTGGTAAGCCCTAGAGTGATCACAGGACAAGACAGAAAGATTCCTTGAATAACTATTTCTGAACAGTAAAATAGCCCAAAGGAACAGCAAGGATAATACATGTTTTGCTCTTTCCAGATAAGCCAAATAAGTACTTCAGAGCTATAAACTGAAAGAAATTATTGTTGTTTTCCCTTCTTCAGCTCCATATCTGTAAAAAAGTAAAATATATACTAATTGTTGTAAAAATAATTTAGATAGAAAGATGTACAATTCCAAAAGCCAGAGGTACTTGAGGCTAATACCTGTATTCACCCTTGTGAAGTTACATAGAATTACATCTATACACTATAGAATATGAATGACCGGGCTTATGTCTGCTCCTTGATGCTTTATTATTTGATTGTTTATGATCTCCCACTCTTAAAACACTGCATTTATTTGTTTTTCCTTAAGAGAAATATTTGCTTCAAAATTAATTTTAAATTTTTCCTATCCTTTTAGAAGAAAGTAGGCAGCACATGCATTTTTTTTAAGTACCTCATCTTTCTCTTTAGCAATAGCTAGACTTCTCCGTACTGTTATATAATTTAATCTGTATCAGATTTTAAATAATTTTACTAACCTAAGATATAGATTCATCAGATCTCTATTAAGAGCTGGTTTCTCCAGAATATGACTACAATCAAGAGACAGACAGACACTACCTTTTTTTGTCCTTTGACTTTAAAGGATGCCTGTGGTGATGGAACTCAATGATCTTAGATGCATTGGTAGAGCTGAATAGGAAAAATTGAGTCATATATATATATTCCATTAAAATATATATTAATTATGGTTTTGGTCTCCATTTTTGCATACACATATACACACATATCTATACATGTGTGTATATCTATAGATATAAATAAAATGTGGGGATTGTGTCCTTGAAAAAACATTCATAAGATGAAACAACTACAGTAGAGTTGGACTGAAAGTAACCATTTTGTAAACAAAGTAAAAGCTTAATGTATACATTTGCTAAAACTGTAGGAGTTCGATGTTTGGGGGAATGGTGGTATTTTGGAATTTTGTCAATTTTGATTAGTAACAGTTGTCATAGAGATTTCAAACTATTTAAATTAATACTATTTAGTGCTGCAGTTTGTATATATACATGTGTATATGTTTATACTTTTAATTATCTCTTGCAATACTTTTAATTTATCTTAGAAACTCCAGAGTCTTTTAATATTTGATCCACAAGAGTGGAAAAAAAAATTGCTTTGTTTTATCTCTTGCAATGCCCTCAATATGTGATTTTATCTAAGGATAATCAGGCACTATTCATTTTAATTGTATAATTTCTAGGTACGCGTTTTTGTCTTCAGAAGTCAAAGCAATCGCTTTGTAAAAATCTAGCATTTACAGACTAGTGTTTAAGTCCATTCCTTTGCAATTTATATCTAAAGTGAGACATTAGATTATCATCATTATTTAATAATTATTATATATAGCCATTATCATCATAATCATATATATTGAATCTATTTTAGATCATACACTAGAAAATAAAAGAGATAAGATAATCTAAGTTTCCTTACTTCTGATGAGACTATTGATTCTATTCAAAATTAGAACACAATAGCCTACAAAAAATCAAGAAATATTCTCGTGTGTATGTTTTGATGCACTAGAAATTGGCCAGTGCTGATATTTTAAATTGTCGTTGTGTGCACAGATTATCTACTAGGGCTACCTTAACCATGAGAAAGCTATTCTCCTTTCTTTTAGGCCCTTCAGAATGTTTTATTTGAGGACTAATATTCTGATTCTCCCTTTTTAGGTTATTGCTACTCAGTGAGATGTGATTAAATGCCACTACTAGGTTCTAAACAAACATCTGCAACATCTTCATAAAGCAGGACATGATAGAGAGAAAGTGCTGACGTGAATTGATTTATAAGCAGATACAGGTGTCTATTTATAATGAATCTACCCTATAATGAACACACTGTCAGAATATAAAACCAACCAAAATTCTTACCCATATGCTATAATTTGTATGACATAACTACCAGTCCTTTGGACACAATGTTGCTACAGCCATTAGATGTTGTCTTAATAGTCAAGTTGGCATATGTTTGCTCCTAAAGTAATCTGTGCTCATTGAAGATCGGTATCACGATAATAATATATTTTTCCATAAACAATATTACAGAAATATCTACATGGTAATTAAACTTTAATTTAAAAATACCATTCAGATGTAAAATCACGTTAAGAGTAAATGTAAATCTATTATGAAGACAATTTAATTGTGATAATATTTAGTACTTGAAGACAAAACTAAAATATGGCCATGTTTTTGTCTTTTTACTACAACAAACAGAACTCAACTTGAAAACAGCTTTATATGACTGAGGATTGAACAGCTCAAACCTTAGCCATTATAATTTCAAATATCCATTAAATGCTTTTGAAAAACCTGAGATGAAACTAAACACCCTCTATTCAGGGAGGATAACTCAGTTTCTTTTACTAGAAGAACAGTGAAATTGATTATGAAATTGATTATTTTTTTTTAACAGTAAATTGTTTAAGACTATATATACGTAAGATTTTTTCTTTTGTTTTTCTTCTTTTTTTCCTTTTTTTTCCTTTTATTTTTTCTTTTTTTTTTTAAATTCTGACAATATACACTGTATTTTAATAATATATATGTATATATGTATGTGTATATATATATGTATTATATATATAAATTATTCTTTCTAAATAATATGAAAAGACAAATCCTTGACAACTTCATTCAGCTCTAAATTAACAGAAGTCAAAATGCTAAGATGTCTAATAAAAATTCTGCATCTATTTTTAACTGTCATATTCCTTACATGCTAATGTGGAGGTCAAGGTAGGTGGATAGATGTTTAATATTTTTAGCTGAAAAAGTTCCATTATGAATTAAGTAGTCAGCTGGCCTTATTAGAAACATAGCTCTGGAAAAATTTTAAAGATGCTTTGGACCTGTATGAAGTTAAGATAGGAGGAAAGAGATTATTTTAAAGACACAGGTATTTCTTGTGCAATTCCTGGTTCACAGGAGGGAGTTCATATTTTATGGTAGATTTTATGCTTGATTTTGTGCTTTAGGAATGTATACACCTTGTGAACACACCTAATGGTAATAATTTGTATATATACTGTGTTTCATTATCTGTCATCAACGTCACCAGGTGAGAGCTAATCTCAATTTTGGCAAAATGGTGACTTTTCTCAATCTAGATTTCTGCTGACTTTGAAAGTAAAATATCTCTTTGCACCACTGAAGGTTCAGATCCAGCCCTGGAATGAAAATTTCTATAACGAAATTTTGTGAATTGTATTGTATTTTATGTTGCTGTTATTCTTTTCTTCCTTCACCACATTCATCACTTAAAAACAATGTTATTTTAAATGTTTTAAATACTTACCTGATTTTTTTATGGATATATTATTAACAATGGATATATTGACACAAAATTAAGACCTTGAACAAAGTAATAACAAAAAGAAAATCTGAATGCATGTGAAAGTCAAAGAATTTTTGTCATTTTGGCTTTGTCCTTCTCAACGATCAGTGCACTGCTGCTTCACAGACGTTTTATGACTATGTTGCCTGACCCATGAAATTGCCTTTTTCTACTTATGCATATGTTAACAAACATTGATTTATTGCATCCTCTCTGCACTAAGTGGGTCAATGGTAATGCACTATCGATTAAATGCTTGGGGTATGTGATTCTGTTTTATTCCATTTTTATCTCTTTTTTTTTTCCTTTTTAAATAATGATTATATTAATTCAAAGTTTTAATGTTGATAATAAGGTATGACAGAATTTATATATAAATATCATAAACATTTTTTCATATTAACTAAAAATGCATGATACATTTTTACTGGAGAACATGGAGATAAAAATTGCTATATACCTTTTAAAAAGTGTCATGGATTAGGGAAATAATTAGAGAGATATGGTTGTTAGGTTCAGAAACTGTAGGTCAGCTTTGCTTACAAATTTATTTCCTTCATATTCTATGAAAAACCTTTGAATTCTGCAAGTTGTATATTATTCATAGTCTAGACTGCAAAAATGCTCTTAGTCTTGTTCTTTGCAATTATAACTGACTTGTGTTAAGAAATCAATTGAGATGACAGACATCAACAATTTCTGTATCTCTTGATATTTTATGTTCTTTTATTCCCGGAAGACTTGATTTCTCTAACTTTTTATATAAAAAATTCAGACTGTCGCTTCATTATTTATTTTTAAGGACATCATATTTCCCTAGAAGTTTTTTCTAAAGGTTTATCTTGTGTAAGATTCTTCTTTTGACTGCAAGTCACTTGATATATTGAGCATTTTTGGGGTTTTGGGTTAGCTTTTGGTATGGTTTATTACTGCATAAATTAAATAGGTTTCCTGGATGCATAGTATCTTTTTTTCTCTGTTACTTTAGGTCTCTGAAAGTAAGGGAGATCTCAGTGCTATATACAGGTATCACATACTGGTAGAGATGTTTTCTTTTCCTGTTTTTTGTAGTTCTGTTGTCTAGGTCTTCCCTGACAAGATCAAATAGGAGAAAAGGAAATTAATCTGCTGCAATAAAAACAAATTAGCAAAAAGCTATTTTACTGAAAGAGATGTCAGAAAAAGTGACTAAAAGGGGGAATTTCCCAAAAATGCAAAAGTCATACCTAAGATTGACTTTCATTGGTTTATTGTGTATTTTGAAAATACACTATTGAAATCATACTGTGTACTGTTCACATGATTGCAAGAAGTGACAGTCTCCAAAATTAACAAATGGAAAAACTACAGAGAGAGTGAAGTTTGTAGAATGTCATAAAAATGCAAAAGTAAGATTGACCTGCAAGGTAGCATATAAAGTTAAAAAAAAAAAAAGTAAAAAATTGAATTTGAAGAATAAAAGGAAGTGAACAAAAAAATGGAATTCAGGTAAACTTTCCTGGCACATGATCATACTACTTCTATAGAAAAAGTATCTCACATAAGTGTCCTAATCTTTCTTTATTTTTGACTGAACAACTTTCTTTCTAACACCCATCAGAACTGTTACAAGGCTGTGCTCAATATCACCCATTTGCAGACTAGTAACTTTTCATGGGACTCACCTTATTCTAATAGACACTTGGAACAGGATTTAGATACTTAATAATGCTACCTATTGTTTTAAGAAATGTTCCAGGTTACCCCAGACATGTGTTTAGAGTTGCCAGTTAGACAGCAACTAGAGGAGACATAAGGAGAATCATCTGAGGCAAGGTGGGATTATCCCATGAAATTTAAAATGGCATTCATATCTGTATTAAGACAGTTGTGTATTATCCCAGCATTCGTTCATTTGTCCTATTTGGGGTACACTGGCAAAATAGATGAGTGACTCAAACATCCATAGAGTATCCTGTCTCAAATTTGTATGTCTCTCTAAAATGGCACATTTCACCCCGCAGGCTCTCTGTCAGATGTATGAGCCCCAAGAGGATGTCTCAGATACTGTAGGGCATCTGAAAAGGAATTACGGATGACAGAACTGAGCTCAGATATCCACTGACTATAACAAGAACTTGGACACCTAATCATCAACATCAACACCTTAATGTCAGCCAACAAGTTTATACATTTTTAGTCTTCCAATTCTGTCCCCCATTCTACTGGGGTGGAGTGAGTTAGTGCCTGTATGGGATTCAGATGCCTACCAGGGTTAAATCTCAACCACTATCATAATACAATTAATTAGTTTGGGTAGTTGAAGGTCTGTTACAGTATCTCAACATGAACTTACTCAAGACAGGTTATGCTACCTAATAAAGCTTCTATTTTTGCAGGAATATGTTGGGTTTGCAATGGTTTTATAATTTTTGCAGGCAGAGATGACCTTAGTTTAAGGTATGGTGAAACTGTTACCTCCTCTATAAAGTTAGGAGATTGTCATAGAGTAATTCTTATTTGTTGCTTGTTTTCATCTCCCTTGTTTCTTTCCAGTTTTTGGAACATTATTTCATTATTATACAGTGATCACTGTGTGTTACTGAACCAGGCTTGGGAGTTTCCTGGGATGACACCAGCTGTTATAGCTGAAGCTCCACCTGAGACTGTGCTAATACTGTAGTTTTATAAACGGATAAGATTCAATACTTAGTAAAGTTCACTCTAAGTACTCAATTTCTGAGTATAGATTTCAGTTCCTTTATTCTTCATTTGTTTCATTAAAACAGACTACTAATAAACTGAATTTTTTATTGTAAATTTAAATAAGGAATGTCCTTGTATAAGCAATGTAAGGGGACACTATTTGGTTGGTTTTTTGTTTGTCCTTTTTTTTTTTCCCTTCTATCTCTTTTATGGTAAGTGATTTTTATAATATACAAATACATTTAAGTAACACCTGAATAATATTCAGTGATACTGACAGGCAAATGTTGACTAATTTGGAGCTGTTTACTTCAGTGGAGTATTAAAAAATAAAATCTACTACTCAATGTAGAGAAGAGTCATTAAATTCAAGTTCCTAAGGAATATCAATGTATTAAGTATATTATTTTCACTTTTGGAATGTAAAATTTCATATATGATATGTGAAGATTTGATATCATTAATGTCCTAATTTAAATATTCTAAAGCTTAACTCCTTAATATGAAAAATGTATCATAAGTGTAATAACTCCAGAAAAGTGATTAAAATAAGACTATTTTATTCATGACTTAATATGTAAGGAGCCACAAGAATATAACCAGACCTTATTGACCTTTGCCTGCTATTAGCCATTACAGAGTTCACTAATAATGTCAGTAAATCATAGAGTGTAACTGAAAAGTCTCTCAGGTCTAATTTTTACAGCAAACATTTTGTATGGTTTTGATCTTATTCTTTTCAGCTTTTTCCTTGTAATTCTATGGGTACTACTTCTAAAGTTTTGGTGAAGGAATATGTACTATAGTAAAGTACAAGAAGTACCTTATTTTGTGTTCTGTTTCTAGAGATATGAAACTGCAGCGTAGCTGGTGTGTCAATACTTTTAGTGAAAAACTTTCTGGGACAAAGTTGTGTATCTCTTACACAGAAGGTCCCCATTATCTGAGCAGACACAAATGACCAAGGAGCAAACTATGATTTTGAGTGACTGTTCATTAATATATTTCTAAATATAATGACTTCTGTGATCAGACTGTTTTCAAAATTCTTATACAAAATAAAAGTGTTCCTCATAAAAAATAGTTCCAAATTAACTCATTGAATTATTTTCTGTCTAGTGCCAGCTGAAACAAAAGTTATTGTCATTGCAAAGAAGTGAAATATTAAATATTATCCTTCCCATGATTCATGGATGTTAATATTCAAATTGTAAAACTTATTAATTTGATTAATGTTTTAATTATGTCATTCTGCTTCCAGGTGACTCCTTAGTTTTAAAGATGGCAGTTTTGTCTTAAAGGCTTTCTCTCGTGAGTTCCTCAAGAAAATAAGTTTTTTATTGAAAAACTTACATTAATTTATTTTCAAATAAACAGAATTCAAGGTTACCTGTTAACTTCAAGAAGAGATAGCAAAACATTAAGGATGTTTCAAAAATATAAACTAATTTTTTATGTCTCTTTCTGCTGTCTTAAATGTAGAACATTGCTAATGATCTTGGAATTAAGTTACAAATGCTAATATTATTATTGCTATGATTATGATATTTTAATTTTTCTGCAAACCCAATGTGTCCTTCCAAATCCCACCCCTATACAGCATCCTTATATCCTTCCCAGGATACATGTCCCTTGATCCTGTGCAGTTCCTTCCTAGACTTTATTATGACAAGGAGGTTCTTACTCAGACATGCTAGTCTCCTACATTCCTCGCCTGATGTCTTCATGTGGGAATCAAGAGCTCTGGCATTCTCAGAAAAATGTCCATAAGAGCTGTCAACTCTCTCCTGCTCCTTCAGTTCTTTTAGTTCAACTCCTTCTGGTTGTGCTCCTTTAGTTCAACTAAAAGAAACATCAAAAACTTTTTTCTTCAGCATAATATCTTTGCAAGTTTAACACAAAAATAAAGCATGAAACATTAGTCTGTGGGAGTGCAAGCGTATTTTTACTAACACTTGCTATTATTGTATTTTCAGCATGGTAATGTGATTGAACAAAAGTACCGTCCCCAGCCGAATAGCAAATCTGCATTGAAATTCACTCTTATTGCAGGTTGATTTGCATTCATTTACTGAAGAAATACCTTCTTTAACATTTTAATAATTAAAACTGAATATCAGTTTTCACATGAGCAATCTGCATCAAATTTTTTAATTATGCATATAAGTGTAGATATATGCATATGCAATAGCATGAGTGTATGTACACATAGGCGAGATTAAAACAGGAAGGGTAATTTTTATTCTTATAGAAATTTTAACTCATACTACTATTAAAATTTACATATATTTATAATGTGCAAGTATATAATACATTGAGAACTACATAACACATTTTCATTATGGACAGAGTCTAGATAAGCCCTGAATGGAAAAACTATCCCTGGCATCATTAGTTTGTGCTGGTATTTTTCTTCGCCCCTAGATCAGTTATGAGTGTTGAGATTACTGTCAGTTTAGATGGTCTATAAGAAGTTAATGGGAGTTGTGTATTATTGAAAAATAATCCCATCCGATTCACACCTACTCTCATAGCCTCTAGCATTATAAAAAAAAAAAAAAAAATCAAAAATGAGAAGCACAGCATAGACAGAAAGGACATTTGTTGTAATAAGGTGATTCAAACATGGTCAGTAATCATAAATTGATATGATACCCTCTGAGGAGGATATCGTGGGATGGGAAGTGAAAAAGACCTGTGCTCATTTTTTTCTTTAGCTGATGTTTTAGGGGTGCCAGCGAACACATATTGTGGAAACAGGAACAAGGAAGTTATCATAGAATCATCGAATTGTCTAGGTTGGAAGAGACCCTTGG